>CM063602.1:2018017-2039077 GCA_032356905.1 Salix exigua | reverse complement strand
CATGTTTTGAAATGAAAATTGAATATCGTAACTAATTTATGATTATTTGTTGGAATTTGGCCAAAAAAAATAAAAAATAACAATTATTTTGTTTTACCTAGCAGGTGTAATATTATATTGTAAAGTACATCCACATATAGTAAGAAAGGTATTTAAAGGTGGTGTAAAATTACATTCTATACACCAGTAGATATTAAAAAAGTTTTTTTTTAAAATGTGGTGTAAATTTTTTCAAACTTTAGAATGATCAGGTTTTCAACTCCCAATAAGGTAGAGTGTCTCTTACAGATCTACCTAGAGCTTCAGGAAGACTACCAAATAAAATCTAAATTAAAAAAAATAATTAAACAACAATGTAGCTTACCTTAGGTAGGGTACGCTAGGGTGATGCGTCTTCCCCTTGCACAATAAGTCTTTTTACCTAGATTCTCGCAAGCCATTAGATTTCTTAGTGAGCTTGATACTAGGTGGCGACTCCTAAGATTTATAGTCATAACTTTATGACTATAACACCCTCCTCTTACTGCGCAACATCTCTTCTTTAAGGATGGTGGGGCATGAAGTGCGAAAAAAATACCGTTGTGACAAATGACTACCCCAGTATAGACATGTTTGGTTGGATTGAGCTTTGTTTGTCTAATTGTTTGCATTTTATTATTTTTTTGGTATATTCAATTTCACATGTATTTTTACTACTTTAGCATGCATTTTTACTTTTGCATGTCAATCTATGCATGACATTGGACATCGGGTTTAGATTAGTGTCATCATGCATTTTAATTTTGCAAATAAACTCAATTCTAGGTTAGGTGGGGAGTAGTAATTTGCCTCATTACTTTTAGTCGTGGTTCAAATTCGTGAAACGTCCAACTGGTTCTATGACTGCTGCTTAAACACAAGCAATGAACCACTTTGAGGTGATAAGAGAAGGGGGTCAAGATCGACAACAAAATCTAGCTTTCGTACAATTAGCAACACCTGCGCTAACCTCAACGGTTATAAAAGCATCAGACGATATCAATGAAGATAAGATGGTATTATTAGAAGCCAAAATAAAGGTCATTGAACGAGTAAACTAATATGACCCTTTACAAGCTATAGAAATGTGTTTAGCCCTGAATGTTATAGTATCTAAAACATTTCATGTTCCTGACTTCATGAAATACACTAGAACATAATGCTTTGTCACTCACCTAAAATGAACTGTAACAAAATGGAGGACGTAGTACATGATGAAAACTTATTGATGTATTTTTCCAAGATAATTTGAGTGGGGTAGCATTGAATTGGTACATAAGACTACCAAAATTCGTAGCTAGAAAGATTTGGTAGATGGTTTCATCAAGCAATATAAGTACAATATGGACATTGCTCCTAATATAACAAGTTTTCCAACCTGGAGAAGATGGAAAAAGAAAGCATAAGGGAATATGCTTAGAGATGGAGAGATCTTGCTGCACATGTACATTCCCGGCTTTTGGATAAAGAGATGGTGACATTATTCACCAACACGCTGAGAACGCCATATTACGAACATGTAATGGGCAATTTGGCATAACAATTCATGGATGTTGTAGTTGTGGCAGAATGAATAGATTAGGGAATTCTAAGTGGGAGAATCCCTGTACCTGTGGAGAAAAATGGTTTCTAAGGAAAAAGAAAAGAGGTCGAGCATTTTGAAGATGACTACAAGGGTAGGAAAAATCAATCCCAAAACTACCACAACCCTTCATCTGAAATTGCCAACATTAGTCCTCAAGCAATTGATTAAAGCGGGGTGGATAACATTTGAAGAAAATCCAGATCCTATGTCCAATTAAGCTTCATGGAAATAGGGTACCGAGTGTTCAAACCATTAAAACGACCTTTGCAAGAGTTTTTGAAAAGGAAATGTTCGGAATTGGAAGATGAAGTATGCTCCTGTAAGTGCCTTTTGTTTTTATCATGCCCACGCTTTGTGTTTTTGTTTTTGGCTTGTCGGTAATTTTGCTCGTAATGCCACAAGTCATTTTTACTAAGCAAGCATTTTTGTTTAAATAATATAAGCACACCTTATACCTAAATTATACAAGATCCCATGATTTCATAAAGATTTTTGGCAAATCAAAGTCTAGTATGGAAAGAAATGCCAAATTGATGTTTGTTTAACAAATGTGTTCTCCTAATTCAAAGGATTTCATTGAAAGGTGATCTCATACCACGAAAATTCACATAATAAAGCTATGATCTAGCTAAACAAATAATAATAAAAAATATTTCGCATGGAAAAACAAAGCTTATTGATCCTGGATGCATGTTTTTGAAATGAGGAGAGGTCATCTTTGATATGCCTTCACAAATCTCAAATATCCTTTGTAATCTTTATTTGATCCTAATATTTTTTTCTTGATAATTAACCATCACAGTGATCACACCCTATACTGGGGGGAAAGTACGAGGATCAAAAAGCACTTTTAATATACAAATTAGTTCACAATGGCAAGTGATGACCAAACAAAGTTGAGGGGCATAAATATAAAAAGGGTTTTAGTATACTATAACAAATCAAGTCAATATGATGATGGCACTAAGAACCCATACTGAGGGGTATTGTAAAATCTCCGAGCGAAAAATTATATATTGACTAGTTTTATGTAAATGTCTGTTATTTTTTTCGGACTTGTTATTGTTGTGATCTGTTACTTTTTGGAACCGTTACTATTTCCAAACCTGTTAATGTTGTGATCTGTTACTGTTTGGAACTGTTACAGTTTCTGGACCGGTTATTGTTGTGATCTGTTACTTTTTGGAACTGTTACTATTTCTAGACCTGTTATTGTTGTGATATGTTACTGTTTGGAATTGTTACTATTTTCGGACCTGTTATTGTTGTGATCGGTTACTGTTTCCAGACCTGTTATTGTTGTGATCTGTTACTGTTTGGAACAGTTACTATTTCTGGACCGGTTATTGTTGTGATCTATTACTGTTTGGAACTGTTACTATTTCCGGACTAGTTATTGTTGTGATCTGTTACTATGTGGAACTGTTACTGCTTTCAGACCTATTATTGTTGTGATATGTTACTGTTTCCGGACCGGTTATTGTTGTGATCTGTTACTGTTTGGAACTGTTACTGTTTCCGGACATGTTATTGTTGTGATTTTTTGTTATTATTTAGAACTGTTACTGTTTCCGGACCTGTTATTGTTGTGATTTGTTACTGTGTGGAACTGTTACTGTTTCCAGACCTGTTATTGTTGTGATCTGTTACTGTTTGGAATTGTTACTATTTCTAGACCTATTATTGTTGTGATTTATTACTATATGGAACTGTTACTGTTTCCGGACATGTACTGTATTGACACATGTTATTGTTTAGGGTCATGTTACAACTCTAGTGATAAATAAATACATAAATAAATAAAATCATTAAGGGTATAATAGAAATTGGCCATTTAAAACACACATATAAGCTCTCCTTCTCTTCTAATCACTGCCGAATGGGCAAAAACAAAAGAAAAGAGTGAAGAGAAACAGGGCAAGATGTCTAGATTGTGTTTGAATATAGTATTTAGATAAAATGAATAATATGATGTGAGGGTATAAAGAATAGAAGAATTATTTGATGGAGGAATTATGAACATAGAGTAAGCAAAGAAGTAACTTGAGTTAAATATGAGGTTGTATGTAAAATAATGATGTTATATTTGAGAATGAATTTTATTAGAACAAATTACAAATAAAAAAAATATTAAGTGCTTTGTGTTTCGACACATATGAAAAATATTGATGGACTAATGATATAATGACACTTGATTGATTTAGGAGTTGTGTCTGGAGCAGGTTATCAGACAGGAGGAGCTGGGTCATCCCGAGCAGAAGGTAGGTGATTCGTCACCTAATTTTATAATATTTAGTTTCCCTAATAATCTGTATTGCTCATTAAATTGATATTAAACGAATGAAGCAAATGAGTAAATTGAGTTACTGATGATGGGTAATTCGAATGAAGTACTGGATCAATTGGTAACTGAGGAAGGAAACCAAATTTCTGAGTAATTATATAAAAGTGCTAGATTTATTTGGTAATTAAGATGAGTTAGCTGGATTTGTAAATTTTAAAAAGATAATGTAAATTAAGGGATTAAGTTAGATTGAAGTAAAATTATTAAATTTCAAAGGTTAAGAGTAATTAAGTAATAATAGAATAATATAGTGAATAAGTGACTTAATATTGTTATTGTTGAAACAGGTACATCGCGAGGTGATGCAGATTGTTAGATATAGGAATCTCCTATTTTTGAATTACTATTTTGGAATGTAATATTCATGTCATTACTTTGAGTGTAAATCCTTTTGTGTTGTAAAACTTAAGTAGAAGGTGTAACATGTAGTGGATGTATTATATATATGTATAGTTGTTAGTATGACCAAATCTTTTTAAAAATGATATGATAAGATTTATTATAAATATATTATGACTTTTAATATTAATGTTGTATTTATGTGGTTTAGAGGCTTGTATGTAGTTAGTTAGCATTTATTATGTATAATGATGAATTTGTTTATAATTTGAGTTGTTTTGGTAGTACATTTATGTTAATTTACTAATTGATATTATGAGACATGCATATATTGATAAGTATGAATACTGAGTTATTGTTTGATGAATGAAATGTGATCCAGGATGATTGGATCAAGATGGAAGTCGTAATGACATATAATAGAAGTGTTGTCAATAACTTGGGATCAACAAAAATAGAGGAAACTCTGCGGAAATTTTAAAAAAAAATCCCATGATTTAGACATATTACCGAACACTTAACATTGATAAAGAAATGTTGGGAGTATTCATGATATTATAATTTTGAGGGTGTTACAGGCATGTTAGGTCATTATGCAAATTAATTATGAGGACCAAAATGATCTTTAAGAATAAGTACTCTTGATCCTTAGTCTAGAAAATCGTTAAACACCTTTTAAACTTACAAATATCTTTGTTTTTCATAACCAATAATCTGAGCTTACGCTACAAGCCTAATAAATACAGGCAATTTAGATTGTTAGACAATGCTTTCCCATTTGAAACAAGCTTTTTTATGCTTCACAAGACTTTATCAAAGCCTTTTGACATGGAAATATCATTTCATATTGCGGTCAAAAGCAACATAAAGCCTGATAATGATATCACGTGGATTCGCTCAAGAACAAATTTGTTATAAAGCCCTTTTTGATCAAATACCGACAATCTGGATTGTTAGACAATGTTTTCCCATTTGAAACAAGCTTTTTTATGCTTCACAAGACTTTATCAAAGCCTTTTGACATGCAAATATCATTTCATATTCCGGTCAAAAGCAACATAAAGCTTGATAATGATATCACTTGGATTCTCTCAAGAACAGATTTGTTTAAACAAACATCAAAATAGTTTTTATGCTTGGATTGATTTTGAAATTACAAAGACATTACATGATGACAATCTTTCTAAACAACCAATCATTTCCTACAAACACTTGAATCCAAAAATACTTGTGGGCATGACCAGACTGGGGTAGTCTAAAATGCAACAAGCTTTATCGTTCCTTTCCTAAGAAGGAAAAAAATGTTGAACAAAACAGAGGGTCTTTAAGCAAAGGAGGGCATATGTATATGGTGAAGGTCTATCATATCTTGAAGTCAAAATCATAAGTTGTGGCTTGAGTAAGCAAAAATGAGAAGTCATTCCAAACCCTAAAAAAGGAAGACCATAAAAAAGAAACAAGATCTATATCTCTCATGTAAGTACAAATACAACATCATGCATTACACTCCCCCGAGAAATTTAAGAAATGTTTTGGAGGGATTGCAATTTATAAACCTTCATTCATCATTCTTATATGTGCCTTCGAGCCTTCACCACTTTTGCTTCTCTAAGTGTGATTGCTAGCCCTTCATCAACATAGATAACATGTTTTTCATCCTTATCACTTTCCTTATTAAAGCATGCTTTCTAGCCATCAACTTACTCAGTTACTTTGTTTTTCATTCATATCTCTTTCTTGAATTTGGGTGAACTTTGTGGTCATCATCAATTAAAATAATGTGTTTTCTAGCCTTATTTGCTCTTCTCTTGGAGTGCGTTTTTCAACCCTCAATCATCAATAAAAATAATATGTTTTTCAACCCTATTCCCCCCCCCTTTCGAGTGTGTTTTCCAACTCTCGACCATCAATTAAGATGGTGCATTTTTCATCCCTATTTCCCCCTCTTTGAGTGTTTTCCAAACCTCAATCATTAGTAAAAACAATGCGCTTTCCAGCCTCATTCCCCTCTCTTCAAGTGTGTTTTCCAACCCTTAACCATAAATTAAATATAGTGCATTTTCAACCCATTTCCCCCCCCCCCCCCTTTTGAGTGCTTTTTCCAACTCTCAATCAATAAAAATATTACACTTTCCTACCTTATTTCCCCCTCTTTGAGTGCATTTTCCAACCATTGATCATCAATCAAAATAGTGCGTTTTTCAGCCCTATTTTTCCCTTTTTGAATACATTTTTCAACCCTTGATCATCAATTAATATAGTACGTTTTCAGCCCTATTTCCCCCCTTCTAATTTGAGTGCACTTTCCATCCCTCGAGTCATGAATTACATTAGTGCGTTTTCAATCCTATTTTCTCTTATAATTTCATTGTATTTTCTAACCCTCGATCATCAACTAAAATAGTGTGCTTTCCAACCCTATTTTCCACTCCTAATTTGAGTGTGCTTTCCATTCCTCGAACCATCAATTACAATATTGTGTTTTTCAGCCTTATTTTCTCTCCTAATTAGAGTGTGTTTTCTAACCCTAAACCATCAATTAAAATAGTGTGCTTTTCAGCCATATTTACCATCCTAATCTGAGTGCATTTGTATCCCTCAACCATCAATAAAAATGGTGTGTTTTTCAGTCATATTCCCCTCTTTGAGTGTGTTTTTCAGCTCTATTCCCCCTCTTTGAGTGCGTTTTTGAGACCTATTTCCTCCTCTATGAGGGCAATTTTCAATTCTCAATCATCAATTTAAAAAGTGTGTTTTCTAGCCCTATCTTCCTCCCTTTACGAGTGCACTTGCCAACCCTTGACCATGAACTCAATTAGTACATTTTCCATCCTTCAACCACCAACTCAATTAGCACGTTTTCTAGCCTTCAATCACCAATCTAGATAGTTTGCTTTCCAATCGTCCATCATAGATCCTCGATAGTGTTCTTTCTAGCCCTATCTTCTATTTCATGAGATCTTCATCATTTTCAATTGGGCAAGTCGCTCATTACAATAAGATCATCTTTGTGTTTATTACAATCTTCATCATCTTCACTTGGGAAGCTCGCCCATAATGAGACCATTTTCTTATGTATTTCACAAGCATCATCACTTTTTCATCCATTGAGTGTCCTATTAAGGGCTCAGTTCTTAGGTAGTGTGCTTTCTAACCCTATTTTATCGTTTCCTTTAGAGTGCGCTTTATAGCCCTTATCTTTAATTCTGGATGGATTAACCAATTCTTGGTGTGGTAAATCCATTCTCTTTTTCCTTACAACACTTCCTATCTTAAGTCTCTTATAAGAATTTGTCATAAACATTGTAAAGAGAAGGGCAATTGTTATAACTCATTTCAGGGTTATTCCTTAAATTTTACCCAAAATAAAATAAATAAAATAAAAGGGTTGACATCATTAGAAAAATCCAATTGGAAAATTTAGATGTTTTTAAGAGCCTAGTCATACCTTTTTTGTGCCCAAAATGAAAAAAAACTACAGATCCAGGGCTAAAATTATTTTTTATTGGATAATCTGCATAAAAATTAAGTCAAAATACATAATTATATTTTTATAGGCTAATTTGATTTAATCGTGGGTCAATTTCAAATAAATTATATTTGGGAATTAATTTATGATCCAATTGAAGGACTTAATTAAGTGTAAGGACTATCAGGTGACAACTCTCTCTCTCCCTCTTAGCTGACAAGTCTCTCTAAAAAAACAAAGAGTGGCAGCAAGCTCTCTCTCTCTTCTCCAATACCAACACTGCAAAATGAGCACTAGCAATTGGTCCTACCAGCAGGTGAGCTGCTCATCATTGTCAGCCGACCACCTTGTTACTGTTCATGTGTCACATTAATAGTGTAGGAGTGAATTAATTCACTTTGTAGTTTTCAAACAATACATGAATAGTGTAGCAGACCAATTTTTTTTATTATTGTTTTGACTTTTGGGTTGAATTTGTTCTCATTCCAATCCAATTGGATAGGTCGGGTCCAGTCCAATAGAGTTGGGCCTTTTGGCTCAACTTAGCAAGGCCAACCCAATTACTTGGGTTAGGGTCAGGCTAAATTTTTTTTTCTTTTTAAAAAATTATAAAACAAATTGATATATGTTTTAAAAAAATCATATTTTTTAAAACAAACAAAAAATGCATTGCTAATGTGCATACAACCATATTCCAAAGTTTTGCCAAGCATATTTTTTGTAAAAAACCAATATATCATATTTTTCATGTTTTAAGATGAAAATTAGATATTGTAACCAGTTTATTATTATCTAGTTGAATTTGTTTGAAATATAAAAAATAACATTTTTTTTATTTTAGCTATCACACTGTAAAATTACATTGTGAAGTACACTCGTAGATAGTAAAAACATTTTTTTTAAATGTGATGTAAAAAAATTCAAACTTTAAAATGGTTAGGTTTTTGACTCCCAAAAAAGTAGACTCTCTCATAGAGGGAGATAGACCTCGAGATTTATGAAGACTGACAAATAAAATCTAATTAAAAAAACAATCAAACAACAATACAATTATCTTAAGTAGGATGCCCTAGATGTGATATATCTTCCTCTTGCACAACTAGTCCCCTTACCTAGACTCTCACAGACCATTAGATTTTCTAGTGATCATAATACTAGCTAGTGACTCCTAAGATTTATAATCATAACTTCACAACTATAAAACTTTTATTGTACCATGTGTCATTTCCCACCAAGGATAGTGGGGCACAAAGCATGAAAAAAGCATTGTCGCGACAGTACATATGGTTGAATAAGTATGAAGAAATCTTTCAAGAATTGAAAAAAGACTTATTATTGCCCCTATACTAACACTTTCATCAAGAATAAAAAGCTTTATGGTTTATAGTGTTTTTTTTATAAAAAAAATAGGAACAATGTATGCATGCATGTATGTGATAATAAGCTGTTAAACGAAAAAATATTACAAAAGACATAGAATTCTATATTTATAATACATCTCGATAGTATTATTACATACCAAGATCTGAAGCAATACTAGTGGTAGTAAACCATGAAAATACAAGTGGTTAATTATATGGAAAAAGAGTGGTATTTGCCAATAAGTAAAAGTAGAGCACCAAAGGCCAGCAAAGCTATTAAAACCACTACTAATTCTTAAATGGAAGTGAGAGATTATCACTATGGACTTCATATACGAACTATTTAAAGGGAAAAAGGAAATGATGTAAAATAAGTCACTATGGATTGATTGACTAAATATGCTCTATTTCTACCAGAAAAAATGATAGACTCGATCGATAAACTAGACAATATATGTGAAAGAAGTGGTGACACTATATTGAACTCTAATAGACTCCTCTAGCTAATCATACAATATGCTTTAAGAATAAAATTTAATGTTAATGTCATTTTCAATCCATATACTAATGGCCAATATGAAAAAGTCATTCAAATTTTGAAAGACTTATTAAGGGTATATGCTCTAGAATTTGGAGGGAATTGAGAGGAACATCTGGTTAAGGAGAAGTTCACTTATAAAAATAGTCATTAAGAAACAATATAGATGGCCCTATATGAAGCCTTATATAATAGATAGTGTAAAATACCTTTTTGTT
Organism: Salix exigua; assembly: GCA_032356905.1. Taxonomy (NCBI): domain Eukaryota; kingdom Viridiplantae; phylum Streptophyta; class Magnoliopsida; order Malpighiales; family Salicaceae; genus Salix; species Salix exigua. Next base: position 2,029,205 of record CM063602.1, on the reverse strand, counting down.
AGGAAAAAGTCAGAGATAGAAAGTTATATGACACAAAGTTAATGAAAAATACCATAAAAAGTATGAATTATTAAACATCAAATGGAGGCAACTTCGGATAGATAAAATAACTATGCAGACATATGAAGGAAAACTCTTGAATTTAGTACAAGAGATAAAACGTTTTTGAAAGTGGTTTCGTGGAAGTATATGTTGAGATTTGTTTTGAAAGAGAAATTAGCTCCAAGATTCAGTATACCATTTGAAATCTTAAGACATGTTGGACTCATAATGTATGAAATAAACTTGCCCCTACAATCGACCATGGTTTATAAAATATTTCATGTTTCCTTGTTATGAAAAGCCAAGATATCCTTCATGACTTTTCCCTAAATTATACTTAAAGTTCAAGTAGACGTAACACTTGAGGTTAAACTAACAAAGATACGCGGTTAGGGAAAAAAACTTTCAAATAAGAAGATTTCTATTGTTAAAGGTTTATAGAGAAAGTCACAAACTAAAGAAGAAACTTGGGTGAGGAAATTTGAGATGAGAAAGGAATAACCCAAATTATTTTAGGCTTATGTATTAAATTCAAATTTTAATTTTCAAGATAAAACAATTAGGAGATGAACTTTGATAAAAACAAAGTTATATATACATTTATAACCTAGGTGGAATAAATGCATTGATTAAATAGGATGGAAATGAAAAAATAATAACTTTTGGTGGACCAAAATTGATAGAGCGAAGATAAAAAGATACATTTATAACCATTAAAAAGGGATGGACCAAAGTGTAATGCATAACAATAATGAAAATAATTGGCCAATCTCTTTTAACGGAGAGCCAAAACTCCTCCTTTTTCTATCTTGTATATGCATGCTCTCTTTTTAACCTTAAAAAGGAGAAAAGCAAGTAGATACAATGAAAAGTGACATCACAAGAGTAAAGACATCATAATAGAAGTTTAAAACGACAAGTTGAGGGGGGTATTAGTCTTCTTGAAGAAAATCCTAGGAGTATTTGGTAAGTTATTAAATAAAATCTCAAATGTTTTATTAATTAAGATTCTTGAATTAAATTAGGGAAAATAATAAATCAATGAAATTATATAGATTAAAGGATAAGTAGCTTCAAAATGAACAACTATTATCTAGAATTGATGGACAAGGTTGTCGTCTTGTAGGCCCTACCATTCAACCAAGAGGGAAAATATATTGTGAAATTATTCAAGTGTGTTTTATGCTAATATGGTGATGTTTTATTTTCCTCAATGTGGTTGCAATGGTTATTGAGTTAAAAAAAAATCATTTTGAGAATTTTCTTTTCAATAACTTCTATGTGTTGAATTATTTTTTTATTTTGAGTTATATGTTATTTATTATGAATTTGTGTGAAGTAAGGAATACAATGTTGTCTTTAATTGAAAGTGTAAGAAAAAAAAACAATGACACAAAGGGGTACTTAGTAGTGAGAGGGCCATATTTTGGCCATCATGAGATAAAAAGGAAGAAAAAGTCTTCATAAGTGTAATTGTTTTTAAAGGAATCTTCTTTAACAAAATTTTGTAGTTTGGATGAAATTATAGTGGGATTGGAGAATTTATATGGTGATGAAATTTTGTAGTTTTTAAAGGAATCTTCTTTAACAAAATTTTGAAAATAGATTGTTATATGGTATATGTAAATAAAATAGGATGTGGTGTGATGTTTTAAGAAAAGAATCTAGCGTAGTTATTAATTAGCTATCATACATGTACTTAGGGGAAAAAATGAGTTTATAAACTTGAATACACCTTGACAAGAGTAAAATTTAATAAATGCTATTAATGGTAGATGGAAAGAAGGAGAGGTGAAAAGAGAAGTATGCTACCATAAATAAATAATGAAAACAAATATGTATTTAGCTAGGTTGGGAGCTTATAGTTTATCAAAAACATAAGAGAGAAATTATAAAACAATGTGAAGAATGAAAGCGTAAGTGATTAAAAAAACTCTCGTTGATGATTTTTAGTGTCTAAATGACCTAGTTTTTCATTAATGACTTTTAGTGTCTAAATGACTTAGGTTTTTATTGATGGTTTTTAGTTCCCATATGATTCAATTTTTTTCATTAATGATTTTTTTGGCCAAATGATATAGTTTTTTGTTGAATTATGTGTCTAAATGATTTAGTTTTTCATTGATGATTTTCAAAGTCTAAATGACTTAGTTTTCATTAATGATTTTTAGTGTCCAAATCATTCCATTTTAATTGATGATTTTTTTATGTTAAATGACTTGATTTTTTTATTGAAGAATTTCAATATAATTGGAGGTAATACTATTTATCACCCTACAAAGGAAATTTCTATAAATAGACCATGAATAATAAATGATATCTATTCTATAAAGAAGAGAAAACATATTATATTATGCATAAAATACATAACAATAATAGAGATGTAGTATAAGAGTAACTTAAGGGTTAATATTGTTATATTTGGATCTCAAAATATGCAGACAATAGTGTAAGATCATTATGGGAGATTTATTTAAAGTGTCATTACCATGTGAATATATGGATAGTTTTTTCATATATATATATATATATATATATTATATGTGTGTGTGGGAGGGGAGGGTAAAAATAATGTTTGATGATGCTTATAAATAAAATGATAATTAACTATATTTTTTGGACTAGATGTATAAAAGGGGTCAGATCTTTTATAAGGAGAGAACAAATTATAAAGGAGTGGGTAGGTGATTTTCACCTTCATTTAATTTTATTAAATTTATGATGCATATCCTTTATATAATGTATTTTCAATTAATTTTAAACAATTTAAAATTTGTAAATATGATTACTTTGTCTTATAGAATCCATATTAGGATGTCGAGAGTATATGATGAGATTAGTTTTAACTAATGATATTCATGCAAGGATGGCTTGGAATATATGGCATTATTAGTTTCAGCTAATGGAATATAATGAGATTAGTTTCGACTAATGGTATCAACATCAGGATGGTCAAGAATATATGACAAGATTAGATTTGGCTAATGTAATTTACATTAGGATGGCCAAGAACATATGTTGATATTAGTCTTTACTAATGGCATCCATGTTTGGATTGTTAAGAATATATGATGATATTAGCTTTGACCAAGGGCATTCATATTAGGATGGCTAGAAACATATGATGTGACTAGTTTCAACTAATGACATCTATTTATAAATAGTTGGGAATTTATGATGAGATTTAGATTTGGTTGATGGCTATTAAGATGGAAAAAAGAGTAAAACATGTTTAGTAAAAACTATTCATACCAAATCTTAACAGATCAAACACATTCGAGTTATTGGCTTGTCTGACCTGGCAGCATTCATGAGTTGCTCGCTCAACTGTCCCTCAGAGACATGGTCGAGAAGTACCATGCATAAATGAATAGAATAACGAGCATTAGTGATTTTTGAAGAAGAACAATTATAAATATGAAAATATAAAACACAAATTTGAATAATTACATGAAGCAAATTAGTTGACTAATTGATAACCATGTAATGTAATATTGCTTATATATTGATAGCAAACTTATTTTGTAAAAGGACCATCCCAAGACCAAGGAGTTTAGTAAATTAGTGATGTCTATATTCTGTAAAAGACATGTAGTAACTTAATATAGTACTAGGAATGAATGGTTTATCTTTTGTTTGAACTACTGATATGTATGTTTGAATAATACCTTATGAATTTTATTGTGCTATCATGTTGTACCAAGATTTTCATAGCTTGTATATATATTATTATGCCATATATAAAACATAATATTACTTATGTTCTATAAGATGAAATAATAATAATAAGATGAAATAATAATAATGAAATGAACCATATGGCTAGATTATTATTATTATTATTATTATTATTAATATTATAAAAACCTTTATATTTAGAATCACTATTAGATATGTTATTAGAAATGGATACTAAAACAATGAGCTTTTATACATTGACACTCTAATGTTTTAATGATTGAGTAGGAGTTAACTGTGACTGCTAAGCATCCCATCATGACTACCTTTTCTTCAAGTCAATGGTAAATTGTTTTTTTATTTAGTTTACTCTTTAAGAAATAATCATTTAGGATTAGTATTGTATATTTTTAGGGAATTTTAGATGATCTTCTAACCCTACTGTCCCTTTTAAGAGCATGAAAGGTGTCCAATCCATAAATACAAACTAAAATAGATAATGAAAAAAGGTAAGATTTAATTATAACTATAAGGGTGTTCTTAACTGTCGCGACGACGATTTTTGACGCGTTTCGCACCCCGCCATAACCTCGAGATTGGGGAAGACAACAACACACAGTGAAAATGATGGGTTGTTTTATAGTCGTAAAAATTTATGACTATAATTATTAGGAGTCGCCACCTAGTATTAAGGTTACTAGAAATCTAGTGGTCTGCGAGAGTCTTGGGTAAGGAGACTTGTTGTGTAAGGGGAAGACGCATCACCCCCAGTGCACCCTACCTAAGGCAAGTTGCATTATTGTTTATTTATTTTTTTAAGTTTATTTTTTACACTGCATTTCAAAAAAAATTGTCTAGGAGTATACTTTACAATGTAATTTTACACCGCATTTGAAAATCTTTTTTTCTTATCCACGGATGTACTTTACAATGTAATTTACACCGTAGTTAAAAATCTTTTTAAATCCACAGATGTGTTATACAATGTAATTTTACACCATAGTAAAAATATTTTTTATCTGAATGTACATTACAATGTAAATTTACATCGCGAAAGTTACAGCAAAATAATTGTTAAATTATTATTGACATTTTGGCCGAATACCAATGGATAGTAGTAAACTGGTTAAGATACCTAATTTTCGTTTAAAATATGAGAAAGACACAACATATTTTTTTTACGAAAAATATGATGGAAAAATCTTAGGATCCGGTCGTATGCATGAAAAAATATTTTATATTTTGATTTTTTTAAAATAATAATAATAATAATAATAGTAAAAGAAATACATATATCTTTCAAAAATATTATATTATTATTTATTTAGGGGTTGTCCCTACAATGAGCTGACAACCCAGCCTAGGGAGAATGGGCTTCCGCCCGGATAGGCCGGAAGCCCTATTGACTTTGGGTTGGGTTGTCAGTCCTATGGGCTGACAACCCACCTTTTTTGGGCTGGACTTGCAGTCCTTACAGGCTGGAAGCCCATCATAATTTGGGCTCGGCTTCCAGTTCTCATGGACTGGAAGCCCGAGGGGCTATGTCTAGGCTTCCAGTCTCTAAACCCGACCCGACCAGTGGGAGTGAATTAATTCACTCCCGCGAAGAAGATGAACAGGATAATGGTGTTTTTCAAGTGTGATGAATGACTTACTTGTTAATACCTTTGTGTAGAGGACGTCGAGGTGATTCTTCTGGTCATGACGGTGTTGGCAACGGTGGCCTGTGGTGGCCGGAAAAAGCCTCCAAAGTTGCTTTGTTTACGTTGCCACCGTGGGGAATGTCGTCGGGAGCTTCGCCTAAACGTGTATTTATGTTTTTGGTGTAGAGGGGAGGTGGATGGTGGTGGTGAGGTGTTTTTGGGGTGGCCAAATGGCTCCCACGGTGGAGAGAGAGGGAGCTCGGGGCTATTGTTTTAGAGAGAGAGAAGCTTGCAGACTAAGGAGGTTGAAGTTCAAGAGAAGAGATGATTTTCGTGTGATGTTCACTATTCTCTCTTTCAAATTTTCTACAAATCTTCCTCTTTTTTGATCTCTTCTGCGTTCTCTTATGCTTTGTTTTCTTCCCTTTTTCTGTTTTTCTCTTTGCAGATTTTCTCAGCCCCCTTGCATGCAGCATGCATGGTTTATTTATAGGAGATTTTGGCCTGCCAGGGTGGTTGCTAGTCGGCAGCATGGTGGCCTGCAGGCGGCGTGGTGGCTGCGGGTCGGTGCTGGGCTGTTGGCTGGTTGTTGGGCGGTGCAGGCGGTTGTAGGCAGAGCCGTGCAGGCTGTTTCTTGGAGGGAAATGCAAAATACAATTTGGTCCTTTGATTTGTAATTGTTCTAATTTCACCCTCAATTGGATTAAAATTTGTAATTTTATGCAATTGTACCCCTGGCCGAATTTCAACTTAATCTTAAGTTTTGCGCGCCTTTTTCATTTTAGTCCTTCTCTTTTGATTTGTGCATTTTGACTCTCAATTGACCATTAAGTTTTCAATTATTTTCAATTTAGCCCTTAATTTTGTGCAATTAGCTTAAAAAATCAATTTAATCTCCAAAAATTCGGATTTTCTCAATTAAGCACGAATTAAACTTGAGAATTCAATTTTTCATCAATTAAGCCCTAAATAAAATTAATTTGACCAATTTAAAGCATAATTAAGTCCTTGCACTTAATTAAATTCTCCAATTGGACCCTAAATTAATTATCAAATGTAACAATACTTTAAATTAGCCCATGATTATATCAAATTGGCTTATTTAAAATATAATTATGATTTTTGACTTAATTGTTACTTTGAATTTGTATTTTCTCTCATTTTTGGGCACAAAAAAGATACGATTCAGCTCAGGAAATATTCAATATTTTCATCTTGATTTTCCATCGACGCCAAAACCCTTTTTATTTTATTTTTTTATTTTTATTTTATTTTAGGGAGTAACCCAAAAATTGGGTTACAAATTTACCATGCTTAGACAAGAAATGGATATTCTAAATAATCAAACAACTAGAGGAGAATATTCAACAACTACTTGAAAACATTTTATTTTAGGGATCCTAAATCTAGGGAGCAAGACATACAACAATATTAAAAAGGCTTTTTCCTTTTTAAACTTATAAGGGTACTTGTATTAAAGATGTAAAGAATTTAAAAGGCATTCTAATAGTTACTAATGTTATAATATTTTAAAGATCATTTATTAGTTTTTCATACCTAATATCCTGGTGAAAAATAACCCTCCCTTGTATGGGAAGGGAAAAACCTTTTTTATTTAAAAGGGGGAAAGTTTCATGTTGAAAAAGAAGTCATCATCTAGTAATATAGTTACTAGAAAACCATACCTTGTTTGTATAATTTTAGGTAAAGGGATTGCTCATGTTAAAGGAACTATACTTTTACCTTAAAGAGTCTTATATATGAGGTGAGCTATATTGATACTGTTGTATTTTACTCCTCATAATTTGTTATGTATAGTGTTTTAGTGGTTTTCATATATATGAAATAATAAGTCTTCTACATTAAACCTTGGGTTATTAATTTAAACTAACCATTTTAAAGTCTAGTTCATCTTTAATACTCCTGATTATTGATTTTTAATATTTCTTAGTGAAAGGACATGTCTGTAACTATCATGAACCGTGACCTATAGTTTATCAAGCCATATCAATGAATGACAAAATAGGCTTATGTTAGTCTTATTTAACCTAGCTCAAACCTTAAGAGAGGTCCATGAATAATTCCTTATCAAGGTTTATCTATCCTATAATTCCATAATTCCAAATACTCACTAAAAAAGATTGTATGCTTATCCTATCAAAACAATGACCTTCTTTTTAGAATAAGGCATAGTAACATAGAAGTCCTTTGTACACTAAGTTTTGATAATGACATTTTTAGGTTTTATTTACCATATTGTGTGCAATTTTAAAATGATCTTTTCCATTTTAACTTTACTTGATTATCCCTCAATAATATTTGTACACATTGGTAACATGACTCATATATGCACATTCACAATAAATGAACCATATTCCCAAGGTTATTATTTTGATTGTTTTTTTATTAGTAATGTAAAATATGTAGAAGTTTTACTAATAAGTTTGATACTTCTAAGTGACTTGGTGAATATTCGACTAAGATCTTTTAAAGCTCTTATTGTATAAAAACATGGATTGTGTCAATCCTCTTAAAATTTAAAATACTTTACGATATATGATCCATCGAAAATGGAGGAAGAAACATGTTATCTTAAACATGATCTTTTATTAAAAAAGAAGACAAGTTTTTTCTTTTTCTTTTACTATACATTCTTAAAAAAGACCTATTGGACTTTTCAAATTCACTATAAAACTTAAAATGCATGCATGGATGGTTTTTAATTTATTTGAAAACTAAAAGGGAGTAACTTGTGACCATTAAGGTAATTTTAGAATAAAAAAAATAGGATGGGGATATGATATGAAAATCCAAGATATGAGTAAGAACATTTCAAGAATGGGTGGTATATTTCGGTCCAATTCAAAAAATAAAACAAACCAGAGTAAATTTTTCTCACTCAGAATCTCGACCTGTTTTGGAAATTCCATTCAACTTCCATCCAGAACACTTTGGTTTCGTTTTGACTGTTTCGACCAAATAGTGTTTTTTTTAATAATAAATAGCTTTACAATATCAAGCATTCTCTTAATCCGACCATAAGATTGAGATGCAATTTTACGATAAGTCTCTTGATATATTTATATATAATATGTTCAATTTCAGAGCAATCAGATAATGTAACTACCTTATGATATTAATGATGTCATTCTCGTATTATTATTATACAAGTTTATAATTTTGTTTAGAAAAATCATTTTATTGTCTTTTTTAGATTATTTTTTTCTCAATTTCAATATTCAACAATGAGTCTATTATGAATTGAACTGATTTGCTTTATTTAAGATTATCATGATCTTATAACACAAGTCACGCAGTTGAAAGGGTCACCTAGGTTGATCCTAGTTGATTTAATATCTCGTTGTTTCAATATTTTTTTAAGTTGTTAATTTGATTTTTTTAGTTAAACTATAGTTTTATCAATTTTCCATCTTATCTTGAACTCTTCAAGGCTGTTGAGATATATTAGTTCAACCCTTTTTATTATATTTGAAATTTAAATTGCACAATTCTGAATAATTTTATTTTTGGATTTGAACTAATTTTTGTTCTTAAATTAATATATTTAAGTGTGTGTGTGTGTGTATAAACATAAATAGTACAACTCCAAAACGAAGTGCCAAAATGCTTTCAAATCGAAACATTTTGTTCCAATTGAAAAACAAAATACTAACCAAAATGGAATTGACAACCTTGATTTAAATTAATTCATGGCTAGATGAATATTTTTTTTAAGATTGGAAATAAAACAATTTCAATTTTTTAAGATTGGAAATAAAACAATTTCAAAGAACCATTTTTAGGAACATATAGGTCTTTTAAAAGTCCTATTTTGGTTTAGGTTTTGTTGACTCCATTTCTATAATGAGAAATAAAATAAACAAACCTTACAATGAAAAAGAACACAAGCAACAAGAGGGTTCATCTAATGTTGCATATTTCTCAAGACAGGTGAAATCCACACATGAAATTTAGCAATCCCATGTAAATTTAAAAAATAATTATAAAAAATATAATTTTTTTTACAAATTGTAATACAAGATAGCAATAGTAGGGTACATCATAAAGTAACATCGATATTATAACATGCAATGTTTAAGATTTCATATATTAATTGTAAATGGAGCTCAAGGAAATATATATATATATATATAGCCTAACAAATATTAACCTTTTATTAGTTGTGATTTTTTATAAGAATATATTTATATATATATATATATATGGATGATTTGCTCTTAAATGATTTAATCATGGTTTCTAAATGAATCGATCGAGAAAAAAAGCTTTAAACAAATGAGTGAAGTGATCCATAACTACCAAGATGTAATTATCTCCTCTTAAATATAATAATCATATATTGCTAATGATGTCCATTTATTGGACCGTAAAAGGTCATGGTTTGACTATATTAAGTTATCCATAAGTGATTTTTTTTGGCATAACTAATCCAATCCTTGGTCCAATAAAAAATTATAGCTTATGATTAGCCATCTCATTGTTTTTAGAATTGATGATACCCATAAAACCCTTTCTAAGCCTTAGTAATGACTAATAATGCTTATTTTAATCCAAAATATCTAAGCAAAACTTCAATTTTATGAGTCCTATTTAACACATGTCCTAAGATAAAATAGTTGAAACTTTCAACAATTGATAACAATGAAACCATAAAATAGTGGAGAAGGAATAATGCAACTCCAAAAACCTTGGGGTCTACCGTCTCTTTTATTAGGGTTTTATAAACTTATGAGAATACAATTTTGATCCCATAATAAATGCTAAATGTCTAATTACATGCCTAAGTCTATTCACATTCCATAATAGGAAATATTACAATCTTAATATATTCCATAATACCCCCCCTCAAGTTGGAACATGAAGGTCTCGGATGCCCAACTTGCGCAATAAAAATTCATATTGTTGCTTTCCCAAGGCTTTCGTGAATATATCGGCAAGCTGTAATGATGACATAACGAATTTAGTCGTAATACTCCCAGCCACAATGACATCACGTATAAAGTGACAATCAACTTCAATATGCTTAGTGCGCTCGTGAAACACAGGATTCTGCGACATATGAAGAGTCGATTGACTATCACAATGAAGAGACATAGGAGTCAGATGAGACACGCCAAGACTTTCCAGTAAGGCTTTAAGCCAAGTCAACTCACATGTCGTCATGGCCATAGATCGGTATTCTGCTTCGGCGGAGGAGCGAGAGACAATGTGTTGTTTCTTGGTTTTCCAAGACACTGGAGAATTACCAAGAAAAACTATCCAGCCAGTAAGTGATCGCCGAGTAAGGGGGCAACCGGCCCAATCGGCATCACACCACCCGTGTAGCCGCAGATCACTTTCACTACTAAGAAATACGCCTTGACCCGGATTACCCTTAAGATATCGGACTACTCGTAGAGCAGCTTCCCAGTGTTCCTCCCGTGGGCACTGCATGAATTGGGATAAGATATGCACACTATAAGAGAGTTCGGGTCGAGTGAAGCAAAGATAAATCAATCGTCCTACTAAGCGACGATATTTTTCCGGATCGGTCAATGCTATACTGGTGGACAAAGCAAGACGATGATTTTGTTCTAAAGGAACAGCTGCTGGTCGAGCCCCTAGCAACCCGGCTTCGGAAATGATGTCAAGTGCATATTTGCGTTGACAAAGTACAAAACCAACAGGATTGCACGCCACTTCAATTCCCAAAAAATATTTCAGGCAGCCAAGATCTTTGATGTGAAAGCAAGCACTGAGATAGTCTTTGAAAATCTGGATATCACCCGGACGATTGCCAGCAATGATGAGATCATCAACGTCAA
>CM063602.1:1993788-2017517 GCA_032356905.1 Salix exigua | reverse complement strand
TGACCAAAATTATCTTCTCGAGCAAGCATTTCTTGGAAAGTTCCCCAATGCAACAATGGTGTATTTCCAATCTGTTTTCGCGGCCATTACTTTGACTTTGATCGCCGGCGTAGTGTTAGGGCGGATGGATTTCTATGCCTGGATCATGTTTGTGCCTCTATGGCTAACGTTTTCGTATACTTTCACAGCTTTTAGTGTGTGGTATTCTGCTGGTTTTCTAGCCAAGATGGGACTGATAGATTATTCAGGTGGCTACGTGATTCATTTGTCTTCAGGCGTAGCCGGTTACACAGCAGCATATGGGGTAAAACCTACTCTAATTTCCCATATTCTACAAAAACAAATTGTATTAATCGAAGTTTGATCAACTTAATTGAGTAATTAAAAGGACAGAGAGAGATTTCAAAAGATATATATATAACCTGCAATCGAGTTAATTCGAACCTACTCAAATCCCTGACACATATAACCTGCAAGTTAATTCAGGGGTGGTGCAGGGATGGGCAGCGATGATAATGGGGTTATGCTCAGGCTTAATTCCTTGGACAACCATGATGGCTATCCACAAGATTTCAGTACTACTTCAAAAGGTTGACGACACAATGGTTGTTCTTCATACGAGGCTCAATTTCCTGAACGGGCCGGAATAAAACCAAGACGACAACGATGCCGTCTTGTCTCGGTTTTTTTAATAGCACGGAACGTTTTGACCAGAACGGAAAGGAATTAACAAGCCTGATCAAGATGTTTAAAAACCAAGAACACTATATCTATGAAAAGACTTTCAAAATACTTAATTTTATTAATCTATATCTCACTTGTCAAAAGATTATCACAATCTTTTATATAGAAAAAACTAGAAACTCTATAGCCTCCTACCAAAACCGTCAGAATCACTCTTTCAAGTCTATGAGTTAGTTAATGTTTATAAAGTTGCTTTGTCTAACAACCTAAACAAAATTCATATTTTGTGTTTGCTTGGGAGTGCGGTTGTAGTTGCTTTTGAAAATATTTTTTATTTAAAAATACATCAAAATGATTTTATTTTTATTTTTTAAAAATCATTTTTAACATCAACACATCAAAATGATCTAAAACACCAAATTTTTTTCATTTAAAATGAAAAACAATTCAAAATTTGGCCAAACAACATTTCAACCGCTTGGCGAAACAGGCTTTTTATATAGCTAAAAGTATTTTTATTGATGTTATTGGTGAGCGTTAAATGATATATTGTTTTTCCGATGTTGCCCATGATAATTACGAATCTTCTGTACTCTCTGAACCACAATCCACGCACCAATGCAGTACATGGGCATTATAGATGGAGTAGTGAGCCTCTATGAATCATTTTAATTGTTTGGTTTTGATTTTCCATTGATACAAGTATATTTATCATGTTTATTATCCCACATCGGCTGTGTAATAGAGTAGTGGAGGAGAGAGTATAAATGTAAGGAAAGTCCCACCTCATGAATCTGTTTTTTGAGGAGATGGGATCAAATCTACCTGATAATTGAAACCACAAATCTTGACCTATAAATCGGCTATGATCCAAGGCTGTTTTTTATTTTGTAAAAATTATAGTTTACATCAACAAAACAAATGAAAAAAAAATCTAAAATCTCTAAAAAATTTAATCTAAAGTAAAAAATAAAATAAAAAATTATTTTTTTTCAAAAATATTTTTATAACGTAGTATTAAAGACCTTTTAGAAAGAAAAATCCCAAGAGTCAAAGACCACCGAACATGCCATGTAATAAACCGACATGGCTACATATCATTCAAGAGTTTTGTCCAAACTTTTGGTGAAAAATTATTCCTATGGTCTCCTGTAAGTTTGTCTTCTTGAGGAAGAGTTCCATTTTCATAGGAGTAAAAGATGAAGCTTACAATTCTTGAACAAATCCATCTTTTTCTTAGTGAATAGACTCGTAGACAGGATGCTTGGAGATTAACCATTGATTGTCTGCATTTTTATGTGCTATTAGTGATGTACACTTTATATAATAGAATACTAAATTTATATTTAGATTATAAATATCTTCAGTTATTTTTGTTCAGACTCGAAAAAATTCTCAATGCAAAGGAATACAACTTCAAAATAATAGAAAACTTTTCTAAGAGAAACATTCTAATCTATGTCTATGGTAACTATAGATAGAGTATACAGACTATTATTTATAGATAGATCAAGGATCTCTCCCATTATTTTATCATCTAATTATTAGGCAGTTGATCTTCATCATCAATCCCTGATCATGAGTTTGAATGAACAAGAACATGAGTGTGTCATCCATCAGTGATATAATAGTAATTTCTTACATTTAGCACCTTCAATTTTTTGCTTTAATGAGGGGGTGGGGGTGGGGGTGGGTTTTTTTTATATATCACCATGAATTGATACTCCCTAGTCAACTTCTGTGTATCGAGACAAATCAAATCAATTTCCTGATCAACGTTTAATAATTCAGTTAAAAACAGATCATCCATCGAAAAAATTAGTCTCTCGACGAGGTAGGGTGCATTGGTAGCCGCCCTGGTGGGGATAAATTGTGATACGAATAGGATAACAGATATTTAACTTTAATGAATGCCAAGAGAAATGAGACATGGGTAAGGTTTTAGCAAGGTGATAGATGTTTAACTATCCATGTTGGTAAAATACAACAATTATTTTAGTGCAAAAAATATATATAAAATTTATTATCTCACATTAGAAAAAAAAAACTTTCATTAAATGTTTATATAATAAAACTTGAGATAGGGTAGCAACCAACAAAGAAAGTAGAGTGAACTCGCACGTCTAAGAATGAGTCGAAAAAAAGAAAAATCTTTGATCCACCCGCATGAGGCAATACCTATACTTTTTGATGACTTTTAATCTGAAATCATAATATTTGTAATAGTTGAAAATATATTTTTAACAGTTATAATTTTTAAAGCATTTTCCGTTCGAGCAACTATAATTGTCACCATAATATAATATCTTAATAACTATATTTTTATATTATTGTAACAGATATTTTAATTTCATAATAAAATTAAAATTATTGTTACGTGTCCGTTTGTCATTGCCATCCCACTTATTTTTAGCCGAAATTTGAAAAAAAAAATCATTTTAAATGAATATGTTTTTGTGTGTTTTAGATTATTTTGATGTGCTGATTTCAAAAATAATTTTTAAAAAATAAAAAAACATCATTTTGATGTATTTCGGCACGATAAGCACTTTGAAAAGCTACCGCAACCACACTCCCAAACAAGCTATGAAGTTTTTTCAAACAAGCATAATTCAAAATAACTTTTTGAATCCTGAAAAATACCCTCATGTGCTATGAGAAAATATCTTCAATGGCAATGCTCAAGAACGCCTAAGTTTTCTGTTTCATTACTTATCTTTATTTTTGTACAGCAATGGATACTGAAGCTACAAACTCTTTCAGCTGAAGGGCCACTGCTGCTCTATGCCGCTACTGTTCTACAAGAGCAGAGAATGAAACGTTGGTGAGAGTCTCTCCAGCTCAAAGCCCTCTGAGAAATTTCACTATGCATGCGAATGGCAAGTATCAAACTCCACATATCTGCTGCTTTTGACCCAGTAGAGCCGCTAAATCACCCTGAAATTGGCTGGCAGAAAACACTTGAAACAGATCCTGGTAGTGATACAGGTTTAATGACATTAGCACGGCCTAAATCACCGATTACATCACAGCTTCATCTGGCTTCCAGCTTGGAAAGCTAAGCAGCAAGAACAAAATGAGATGAGAAATCCTATAGTTTTTTTCCCCCTTTATGAACAAGTCCTGTTCAGTTTTACTGCATGAAGAGGTCGATAAATCTTTTTTTTTTATTCAAATAACTATATTTTCCAGAAAACACATTTTGTGAGTCACATGAGCGAGTAAAACTCCGGCTATCTCAATTTTTTACAAGAGATATATGTCCTGACTCGAACTCAAAACTTGTTGTACAGATCTGAAACCTTTTGTCATCATATCCCATCAGTCCCTTGGGGAGAATAACTTGATAAATCACTAATAAATAACTTCTCTTTTGCCAAAAAACAATCCAGACTTTGAGGTGCCACAACATATTCATGCATAGCCAAAGGTGAAAAGAAAATGACGTGCAACATTGAGACAAAGTTGAAAGGACAGTGGATTCTAACATCAAGCACCCATCATGTAAAAGTTTTAAAGGTATTTTTTGATCAGACAATTAGGCAAGAAAGAAATATCAGAAAGACAATTTTTTTGCAAAATTTGTTCTTCCAGGGAATGTGATGTTCTTCCAGAGTATTTATTATGATATTTAATAATTTAGGATTACATTTTGCTCGCATCCATGGATTAAAGTATTTTTTTGTGATAATTTTTTGAGCAAATCAATTCAAATTCCCAAACAGAATAAACAAACTAAACAGTAACACAAAGAGCACCTTACATTTTAGACCTTGTTTGCCGCTTGCAATTTTTCCAATGACTCACTCGATGAACAATCTAAATCCTTTGATAAACTCTCACTGTCCATACCAGCAGCGATTTTCTCCTCCAATTTACTAACTCAGTTTACAAGTCAGTTCGTTTCACATCATAATGAGATTGCAAAACAGATCCTTGCAATTCCGAGTCCTATATGATAAAACAATGAAACAATGGAAACCGTAGAGAAGGAATACTGCAGCCCAGAAAAAGCTTAGGGTCTGCCGTGTATTTCATTAGGGTTTTATAATCCGAAGAGTATACAATTTGATCCCATAATAAATGCTAAATGCCTAATTACATGCCTAAGGCTATTCACATTCCATAATAGGAAATATTACAATCTTTATATATTCCATAATACCCCCCCTCAAGTTGGAGCATGAAGGTCTCGGATGCCCAACTTGCGCAATAAAAATTCATATTGTTTCTTTCCCAAGGATTTTATGAATATATCGGCAAGTTGTAATGATGACGTAATGAATTTAGTCGTAATACTCCCATCCACAATGGCATCACGTATAAAGTGACAATCAACCTCAATATGCTTAGTGCGTTCGTGAAACACAAGATTCTGTGACATATGAAGAACCGATTGACTATCACAATGAAGAGACATAAGAGTCAGATGAGACACTCCAAGACTTTCCAGTAAAGCTTTAAGCCAAGTCAACTCACATGTCATCATGGCCATAGATCGGTATTCTACTTCGGCGGAGGAGCGAGAGACATTTCTTGGTTTTCCAAGACACTAGAGAATTACCAAGAAAAACTATCCAGTCAGTAAGTGATCGCCGAGTAAGGGGGCAACCGACCCAATCGGCATCACATCACCTGTGTAGCCGCATATCACTTTCACTACTAAGAAATACGCCTTGACCCGGATTACCCTTAAGACACCGGACTACCCGTAGAGCAACTTCCCAGTGTGCCTCCCGTGGGCACTGCATGAATTGGGATAGAATATGCACACTATAAAAGAGTTCGGGTCGAGTGAAGCAAAGATAAATCAATCGTCCTACCAAGCGATGATATTTTTCCGGATCGGTCAATGTTGTACTGGTGGACAAAGCAAGACGATGATTTTGTTCTAAAGGAACAGCTGTTGGTCGAGCCCCTAGCAACCCAGCTTCCGAAATGATGTCAAGTGCATATTTGCGTTGACAAAGTACAAAACCAGCAGGATTGCGCGCCACTTCAATTCCCAAAAAATATTTCAGGAAACCTAGATCTTTCATGTGAAAGCAAGCACCGAGATAGTCTTTGAATGTCTAGATATCACCCCGACAATTTCCAGTAATGATGAGATCATCAATCGCTCAATTGTACTATCAGAATTATATTTAATCTTGTACACCCACTTGCATCCCAAAGCTCTCTTCCCAGCTAGTAGACTTTGAACAACCCAGGTCTCATTATTTTCTAGTGCGGAAATTTCATGTTGTATGGCATATCTCCAACCTTCGTGTATTACTGCCTCCGAATATGACACAGGTTCCCGCTCAGCTATGATAGCTGCAAGAAAATGTCTATGTCGCACAAAAAATTTGTCACAATTCACATAATGTGCTAAAGGATTGGGTGTACCTGAAGGATGCAGTGGGACAAGTGGTGAGAGAGATGGACTCTTTTGAATAGTGTTGGTGACATAATCATGTAGTCAGGTGGAGGGATACCGCTGACGATGTCCTTTTCCCAATAGATTACCCGCTTCTTCTTCTTCTGGAGGAGGCGAAGGCGATGGGGCAATATGTGGAAGTGATTCAGAAGATGAAGGATCTAACTCCAACATATTCTCAGGTATAAGATCGTGGGCCTCGTCAGAAGTAGTGAGGACCATATCGGTAGTAGAAGGCCCATCAGTAGTTTGATCAAAAGGAAAAACATCTTCTGAAAACACAACATCCCGGGAGACAAGAAAATCATGTCTTTCCAAATCATACAGGCGCCATCCTTTCTTCCCATAGGGATAACCAACAAAAATACACCGACGACTTCTACTTGCCATTTTATCCCCTGTATTCTCATGTACATAACACAAAGAGCCCAAAACGCGTAAGTGATTATAGGATGGTTCCACCCCATGTAAGACATGATATGGTGTTTTTCCATCCAATATCAAGGAGGGGGTCCTATTGAACAAGTACCTAGCGATCAATACACACTCTCCCCAAAATTTAATTGGAAGATAACCTTGAAATCGCAGAGCGCGAGCTACATTTAAAATATATTGATGTTTTCTCTCCACACGCCCATTTTGTTGTGGAGTGCCTATACAAGAAGTCTGAAAAATAATTCCTTGATCAAAGAAGTATGATTTCAGACATGTAAATTCTGTCCCGTTATCGCTTCGGAAAATTTTGACTTTCCGAGCAAATTGTCTCTCAACCATGGCAAAAAATCTTTTAAGCATTTCAGATACCTCTGTCTTGTCAACAAGCAAATAAATCCATACAATACGAGAAAAATCATCAACAATAGTTAAAAAATACGAAGCACCACATGAAGAAACTATTCTATATGGTCCCCATAAATCACAGTGAACCAGTTCAAAAATACCCAAAGTCTTATTTTCGCTAAAAGAAAATTTATCTCTCTGCTGTTTTGCTCTTTGACAAACATCACAATTTTTATTCAAATCCTGGTTGCTAGAATTAACTTCAGGAACTAACTTTGTTATTCGTAGAGAAGGATGCCCGGTCCGATGCCGGAGATCGAGAGCGCTTATTTTTATCTTTATTGCATTAATCCGCGATATCCCTTTGAAATAATAGAGTCCATCTCGTCTCTCACCCGCACCAATCAGCATCCTCGAAGTGTGGCCCTGTATAACACACAATTTTTTAGTGAATAGTACAAAACAATCATACTGATCAATTAATTGCGTCACAAAAATTAAATTGCAAGTAAGTCCTGGCATATATAGGACATTTTCAAGACACGGATCTCCGTCAAGAACGGTTGTTCCCTCTTTCACCACCAAAGCACTACTTACATCTGGTAATCCAACGGGGCACTGATCAATTATTTTTACATCAGTCAATTCTGCAATTGACCCGGTCATGTGATTGGAAGCCTCGGTGTCCAATATCCACACCGAACCAGTCACTGTCCCATGCTAGTTTTTAAGCTTACCAGTCATTTTGTCAACTATCTCCTTCGGCTCCCCCAAAATCACCCTTAATTTCTCCCATTGCTCGTCGTTCAAGCCTAGAAACGACGAGCCTCCTCCTTCGGCTCCCATCGTGCCAAAGCTGGACTCGATGGTGGTGAGAGCAGCGTTGGCACGATGGTGACCCCGGCCTCCGCCTCTACCACCGGAGTAGCCTCTACCACGACCACCCTCTCTTCTCTCATCTCCCCTAGGTCTGTCACCCCACCATTCGGGGTAACCCTTTAGGGCAAAGCAATTTTCTTCTCCATGCCCTGATTTGTGACAGTGCAAACAAATCCCTTTCTCTCTCCCGTCGATTCGAGTCACGCCACTTTGTTGTCGACCATCGGTTCGGGTTCGAGCAACAAAAGCCACAAAATCCCCTTCACCTGCTCCTCTTGAGTAAGAATGGAATAAACCTTGTGCAACCCTGGCAATGGGTCCTGTGCCAAGACGTTGGATCGAGTTGTCCCGAACCGCTGCTCGTCGAGACCCATAAGAAACAGGTGCACCTTCTCTTCCTCTCTTCTCTTTTCCAGTACTGAACCCAAATTGCATGTGCACTTCCCACACTTGCACGCTGGCAATTGTTCAAAATTGCCCAGCTCATCCCACAATTTTTTCAATTTCCCGTAATAATCCATGATAGTCATACCTCTCTGTTTGCAATCGGCCAATTGAGACCTCAATTGTTGAATTCGAGGTCCATTAGTGATGTTGAATCGGTCTTTGATGTCTAGCCACAAATCCCGTGCAATCTCTACATGAGATATGGTTGATCGGAGTGTGGGTTCGATAGTGTTTCGAATCCAGGACACCAACAATGAGTTGATGGTCCACCAGTCTTCCCAATCCTCTGATTCTTCATCGGGTTGCTCAATAGACCCGTCAATGAACCCAAATTTCTTTCGGGCTCTTAGGGCTGTTCGGAATGAACGTGCCCATTCTTCATAATTGTCTCCCTTCAGTTGGACTTGAGTAATCATCAATCCAGGGTTATCAAGAGATGTAATATCGTATGGTGAAATAGTTTTTCGATTCTCACCAGATACACTCTTGCTCCCGGATATGGACTCTGTTTTGTCAACAGAGATATTCTTGTTCCCGGACATGGATGCTACCATGTATGCTGCTTGATTGTGTGTTTTATTTCGTTTGTTTTATGACTCTGATGCCATGATAAAACAATGGAGACAATAGAGAAGGGATACTGCTGCCTGAGAAAAGCTTAGGACCTGCTTGTGAATTTCATTAGGGTTTTATATTCATGAGAGTATACAATTTTATCCCATAATCAATGCTAAATGCCTACTTACATGCCTAAGGATATTCACATTCGGAAATATTACAATCTTTATATTCCATAATACTATATATATATATATATATATATAAGAAAAAAAGGAAAGAGCCTTTATCAACATTCACCATTGTTGTAACCCAATTTTGGGTCATGCCCCAAAACTATCAGAAAATAACAAAAAAAATAAAATAGGGAATGGTGTCGGTAAAAAATCAAATTAAAATTTTGAATATTTTTGGAAAAATCGATTATACCCTTTTTGTGCCCAGAAATGAAAAAAACGCGGATCCAAAGCTAAAGTAATATTATAAGATAAATCCGCACATAAACTAAGTCATAAAATATAATTATATTTTTATGGACCAATTTGATATAGTCGTTGGTTTAATATAAAAGCGTAATTATATTCAGGATTTAATTTAGGTCCAATTGAAGGGTTTAATTAAGCTTGACGACTTAATTATACTTTAATTGATCAAATTAATTTTTATTAAAGGCTTAGTCAATACGAAATCCAGTTCTTAAAATTAATTCGGGCTCAATTGGTGATATTTGAATTTTCAGTGATCAATTTGAATTTTTTTTCCAAGCCAATTAGGCAAAATCGGGGACCTAATTGAATAAATTAAGAGTTTTATGTTTGAGTGGGGGACTATATGGAACAGATAAAAATCAAGGACCAAAGTAAAAAGGTGTGCAAAATTTAAAGTTAACTTTGAATTTTTTTTCACAAGGACGTAATTGCACAAAATCATAAATTTAAGTTCAATTGAGGGTGCAATTAGAAGAGTTACGAATTGAGGGACCAAATCGTATTCTCAGCAATATATATATATATATATATATATATATATATATATATATATATATAATAACAATGAATAAATAAATAAATTTTGAGCCCCAAAAAGCAGTCCACCCACATTGCGGACACACTCCCGCCACTGCCGAGAATTGGGGAGTGCACTGCCGGAAACCAGGAAAGTCACCGTTGGTGACCTACACCAACTCTATAAATAGAGGAAGCTGACAGCAAGAGGGAAAAAGAAAAAACGAGTTTGAAATCTTTTATTCCCGTATACTTCATTCCTCTGCCCTGATTCTTTTTCCTCCCCGGTTCCTCTCTCTCTCGCCCGTTCGTTTGCTCTCCCTCTCCCTCTCTCCCGTTCGGTTTTCTCCCTCCCCAGAACCAGAAGTCTCCCTCTCCTTCTCTTCCTCTAAACTCAGCTATTCCACAACACCACATTCACTAATCAAGAGTTGCCTCATCATCACCATAAACTACCCCTCAACCCCGTCAGCTCATCCACCCTCTCGGACGAAGGCAGAGGCAGTGTCCATCGTCGGAACAGCAACCCCCGACGTCTCTCTCTCCTCTTCGTTTCAGCAACGCCGACTGCCACCCCGGTCATCAAGCACTATTTCGTCATCCCCATAAGCTCCCCATACTCCGGCGACCACCAGCTCTTCCCCAGGTGAAGAACAACCCCGTCACAGTGCACCAGCCCGTCACCTTCCGATCCGTTTTCCGGCGAGCTCAGGCCACCATTCTCGACGCCATCACGACCAGAAGAATCACCTCGACGTCCTCTACACTAAGGTATTAACAGAATCCCCATTCGTTGTACTCGAAAAATCCCCATTGTTACTGTACATCATCTTCTTCGCTGCATGCATTGTGGAATTCGGGTCGGGTCGGGCCGGGTTTGAGACCCGGCCCAATCATTAAAAGGCACGGGATGGAAGCCCGGCCTGAAGGCGACAGAGAGGCTGGGTTCGTGGCCCAGCTTAGTTAAGCCGGGCCACAAGCCCGCTCCTTCCCTCTAGGCTGACAGCCCAGGCGCTAAGGTGGTGGGCTGGTAGTCCAGCCCACCCGGAAATAATAATAATAATATAATAGTATTAATATAATAATAAATAAAAAATATCAAAAATATAAAAAAATATATAAAAAAATATTTTTGTTTTTATATAAAAAACCCTAAAAAAATGTGTTGTTTTTTTTTTGCATAAGGCAAATACACTAGCATATTTTAAAAATTGTTTTCTTTAAATATATAATGTCTTGTTTTTTTTTAAAAAATGAATTTTAGCATGGATTTTGACAAAGAAAAATCATTTCTTGCATTTTGAGATTTTACAACAGGTTTGTAAAATCCAAAGGGTATTGGCCAATATTTCAAAAATTTTAAAATCTTATTTTTGTTTTGGGGTTTATTATTCACCGTCGGTATTTGGATAAATGAATCCCAAAGAGGTAAAAATCCAAAATATTCGGTGGGAATAATATGCTTTTATTCACTGTTGGTATTTGGGTAAATAAATCCTAAAGGATTATTACCCAAAATATTCGGCGGGAATAATAAGCTATTATTCACTGTCGATATTTGGATAAATAAATCCTAAAGAGTTAAGAAATCCAAAATATTCGGTAGGAATGATATACTTTTATTCACTGTTGGTATTTGGATCAATAAATCCTAAGGGTTATTATCCAAAATATTCGGCGGGAATAATATGTTATTATTCACTATCGGTGTTTGGATAGATAAATCCTAAAGGGTTGATATCCAAAATATTCGGCATGGATGATATATCATCAACATGTAAATATATTTTTCAATATCCTAGCAATCATAAAACAAACAAAAGCACCAAGCAACTTACCTTAGGTAGGGCGTACAAGGGGTGCTAAAACCTTCCCTTTACGCAACCAGTCCCTTACCTTAGAATCTCTGAAAGACCAGTACTAGGTTTCCTAGTAACCGTAATACTAGGTGGCGACTCCTTTTGTCAAAAAAAAATAATAAACAATTCCCCCGACGACAGTTAATCTTCCCCGCTCATGGGGACCAGTTGCCACGACGCCGCTCTCAGCCATTTTTGGGGTGCGACAGAATGGCGACTCCGCTGGGACTTTGGACTAGGCTTGATAATTTTGTTTGTTTATGATATGTTAATTATTTGTGCGTTATTTATTCATTTATTCTCATGTTGCCACAAATTATTTACATGTTTGTTTAAAAGCTTTAGCATGCATCTTTTCAACCTGTCATCATAATATACCTCGTCATGCATCACTTTTTATCATTTTTGAGAGCACACACGAAACTTTAAGTTAAGTGGGGGAGTAGCAGCTTACCTATGACTTGAGTCAAGGTTGAAGTTTGTGTAAACCCTAACTCTTTGCTGAGAGCTTAGATGATAGTGATTGGTATACGAGCCATTCCATTATCTGCTAAGACCCCATATTGCCTTTACGAGGGTGATCACTGGGACAGCGAGAGACCCTCTTTAGAGCCCAAGTAGTAAACCTACCCTATGTCTCACTTAAAGGAACTAGAACCTATCGTTAGGAGGTATGCTCCATAATTTCTTTCACATGAAATAAACCTAAAAAAAACATTTTCACTTTACAGGTTTTGTGAACAAAATGGCCATAACCACTAAACTTTCCATCATCGAATATGGGAGAAATTCTTAATTGTCACAATTGACTGAAGGAGACTGCCTTAAAGGTGATGCTATGAGACTATCACCAATCAAGAATATAGATTGCATCATAAATGAGGTGAACAAGTTAACGACTCACTTTCAGGATGTGGATAAAGACACATTTTTCAGAAAATACGGACGCCTGATGGAGATTGCGAAGGAGGATGTTTTAAGCCCAGCAGTGCGAACTCTCATTCATTTCTGGGACCCTGACTACCGTTGTTTTTCTTTTGGGAACATAGATCTATGTCCTACTATGGAGAAATACAGAATGTTGACTGAGTTTTCGAATGACCTGTACAGGATTTATTTCCCTTCGAGATCTGACAAGGTCATTCCTGAACTGTCGAAGTTGCTCAGGATCCCTAAATTTGAAAGGTTTTTAGAAAACAAGGTTGCCGATCTAAGATGGAAGATGTTGGAGTTGGAACTAGAACAAAAAGTCCAGGTCAGAGAAAGAAAGATTGATTGCATTAGGCATATTTGGCCTTGTGTTATTCCCAAGACGGACGGGTATAATAAACTTAGAAGCTGCTGCTGCGTATGTGGGATATGAGACTACACAAATCAACCCTGTGGCTTCTGTTTTGGCTGAAACTATCATGACACTTAATCACTGTCGAAAAGCTAGGAAAGGGGCAGTGAGATGTTGCACGAAGCTATTATATATTTGGATGGTTAGTCACATTGAAACAAAAAAGCCTATCTTCAATAATTTTTGGTGGTTCAACCGAAAACCATTGAGGATAGTGGAGGAAGAAGAATGGGGGGATTTAGACAACCAAGGATGGGTAGAAAAGCTAAAAGCTATACCTAGTGGTGGTTTGAAATGGAAGGCCCCTTGGGCCAAAGCAGTGGACGTCCTAATGAGTTGCGGGGAAAGGTGCTGGGTTCCGTTGGTAGGGATTACCGGTTATGTGAGTTATGCTCCAGCCCTCGTGGTAAGACAGCATGGGGGCATGCAATTCATTCCAAGGACCAAAGGGATTGCTCAATTTTTTGGTTTGTTTAAGGATTCCATTGCACAAGAAGTCATGCTAGCCATCAAACAGGACTGGAAGCATCTTGTTTTGTTAGAAATAAAAAGTTTGGGGAATCCTAGTGCAAGCGAAGGGTATACAAAATGGAGAGATTCAGTTGCCTCAACCTCGGCCAATGGAGAAGTGAAGTCGCCACAAACTGAAGAAAAAGTCCATTAAAAGAAAAAGAGTTGACAGTGAAGGAGACTTAAGGAGACAAATTGAAAAGCTTCAGATGGAATTAAACAAGACCCGAAGGGATAAGATGATAATGGAAGAAATGGTGCTGGAAGGTGATAAAAGGAGAGCATTTTTAGATGAATAGTTACAGTCTAGAGATGCGAGACTAGCTAAACTCGAGTTGAAGATGGTCGAGGAGAAAAATGCTAGATTGGGAATTGAGAAAGAATTAGTAGAGATGAATTAGAAGTGGGAGCAAAGTTGCTCTGAACTCGGTACATTGAAGACTGAACATAATGAGTGTCAGGAGAACATAGAATATTACCAAGAGAAGTTTGCAGAAGTTCAGTGCGAGTTGATGGATAGAATTGAAAAGTATGAGGAATTGGACAAGAAATATGTAATGTCGGAAAGCCGTTTGGCGGAGCCTGTGAAAGATGAAGCTGGTGAAGCAGAATTAGTGATTAAAGAATATGAGATAAGAACTTTGAAGATGGAGCTCGGTAAGAGAGAGAAAGGATAAAGCATTTGGGTGAAAAGTTCGCATTGATAGAAAAACATAAGGACCAGATTGATGCTAATAATACTTCATTAAACAGAACCAACTTGGTGGTTATTGAAAAATTGTCCAGGATGGACAAACAAATAGATGAAGCTGCTGCACACGCTCGGGTCATTAGGACCAATGCTAGAAATGTGGGGGGAGACATCATCCATTACCGTCGAAGTTTAGCTGAAACCGATGCTTTTTTGGAGTCGATCGAGAACCGCGGATTTGCTTTCCTACCTTTGATGGAAGACGCAACGGAAGAAAGATTTTAATTTGCTTTTCCTTTTCGAGTTTTTCAAAGATGTAGCAAACTTATCCAATATCAATAAAAAAGGGCGTTTCTTATGCAAATTCTGTCTTTTGGTGAATATGACTTAAGCAAATGACCCGAAACGCAGTACTCCTAACGACAATGTGACAAGAAACCCCTATTCTAGGAAGTGTTTGGCCATTAATTGTTCACAAGAGAAATCCGTTGCATTACATATACATTCATACTCATCATACCACATACATTTTACATTCTCTTATGCATTCATGTAACAGCTCTACCACGAAACATAGGTCCCCCTGTTAAAATCCACAACACCCGATCGAGAAGAAGAATGGAAAACAACGACGAGGCGGAACTAGAATCCTAGTACCAAAGGGATCTTGAAGCTATGTGAAATGACGTAGCACGTTTGACTAGTTTGTTGGAGAAGACCTTAAGAGCAAGAGATAGAGAGGGCACATCCGCTCAAACCGATGAAGCACCACCAGCAGTTCAAAGCACTAGGGCACCTTTTATTGTGGGGACTAATTCGCCAAAGAGGTAGCTCTGAATCCACGCGGCCCATCCCAATTCCTATTAAATTAGATTTAACAGACGAGGACCCATAAAATGCCGAGTTCCCGAGCACACTAGATATGACAAATGGTCCGCACTAGAAGAAAGGATAAGAGCGATGGAAGGGAACGATCTATCCGACCCAATCGAGGCAGTGAAGCATGTTTGGTACCAAACATTGTGATACCACGGAAGTTTAGGGTCCCCGAGTTTATAAAGTATACTGGAATAGAATGCCCACTCATCTTCGTTCTTACTATAACAAGATGGCGGAGGTTATACATGATGACAAATTGCTAATATATTTCTTACGAGATAGCTTGGCTGGTTCTGTGCTTAGTTGGTACATGAAGTTGGATAATATCGAGATTCGAAAGTGGGCTGATTTGGCGGACGCTTTTTAAAGCGAGTATAAGTTTAACCTCGAGATTGCTCCCGATAGGACCGACTTGATGACAATGGAGAAAGGAGCTCAAGAGTGCAGTAAGGACTTATGCTCGAAATAGAGGGACCAAGCTGTTAATGTGCAACCTCCCTTGATAGAGTCCGAAATGGTGACCTTGTTTGCCAACACGTTCAAGGCTCAGTATTATGAGCACCTAATGGGAAGCTCAGCCTAACACTTTTTGATGCGATGCAGATTCTTTGAAAGGATTGAGCGAGGAATCAGGAGTGGAAGAATTGTGGAACCCGTAGAGAAGAGAGGTTTCATCGGGAAGAGAAAAGAAGTTGAGGTGAATAATGTGGAAGAAAGGTACAAGGGAAAAGAAGAATTACAAGAGCTACCAAACACCTACCCCCAAACCACCAACATCAACTTTTCTAAACCCACCACTCCAAACCAACCTTTTTACCCAAAAATCCCCGCACATAATCAAAATAATTACCAAAGGAGAGACTATCAACAACTAGAAGAACAACTACCACCTTTTCCCATAACCCTAAAGGAGTTATATGTCTGGTTACTAAGCATTGGGCATATTGCTCCCCTACGAGTACCACGTATGCATCCACCTTTCCCTGCCTAGCGCAACCCCAAGTTGACCTATGAATACCATGCTAGTAATGCAAGTCATATCATTGAGACCTGTGTAGCTTTTAAGAGGAAGGTTTTGCAGTTGATTAAGATTGGATGAATCACAATTGAGGATCCACCCAACGTAAGCCTGAATCCCTTGCCCAAACAC
This sequence comes from Salix exigua, assembly GCA_032356905.1. Taxonomy (NCBI): domain Eukaryota; kingdom Viridiplantae; phylum Streptophyta; class Magnoliopsida; order Malpighiales; family Salicaceae; genus Salix; species Salix exigua. The sequence continues at coordinate 2,001,315 of CM063602.1, read as the reverse complement.
GCTGCAGGAAGTAGTGGGGTAAATGCAGTGGAAGTGGATATCAAAGAAATGGCTCTAAAACTGACCATGACCAAACTCTACGATATGTTTGTGCAAGTCAGCCATTTGAAGGAATCAACCAACTGTGACAGGGGCAAAAATGACTTTTGCCCATTCCATGACCAGAAAGGGCATCACATTGATGAATGTATCGAGTTTCGTCAAAAGGTCACAAGGATGTTGACTCTAGGGGAGTTAAGGATTGAGAATAGAGAAGACCATGGGGAGATAACAGGGATAGAGAAGTGTAGGATCCAATCAACACTTAGTGGACTCTCAAGATTGGTGCTATATAAGCCTTCATGTGTAAAGGAGGTGGACTATAGAGCAATGCTAGGAAATTATGCTGCTACCCTAAATGTCGAATTTCCTTTTTTCCAAACTGAGATAGGTGGTTTGACCGAGGCGGTCGTTGTTTCACGCCCGAGGAGCTGGAAAAACAAAGGAAAATCAAGGGTAAAGAGGTAGTGGGTCGTGAAAATGAGTTAGAGGTAAATAAACCGGTGATGAGAGGAAGAGACGAATGAATTCTGAAATTGATGAAGCATAGTGAGTATTGTGTGGTGGATCAGTTGAAGAAAACCCCGCCAAAATCTCCATCATGTCATTAATACTAAGTTCGAGCCTCATCAAAATGCCTTGCAAAGGTATTGAGCGAGGCCTATGTGCCTCGGAATATTGAGCAAGCGACTATGGAGCACCTGGTAGGGAGGATCCACGCATCGAACTATTTGTATTTCATCGAAGATGAACTTCGGTGTCGAAGGAACCGACCATAATAAGCCTTTGTATATCACAGTCAGATGCAAGGATTGTCTCATCGGTAAAGTTCTCATCGATAATGGTTCGGCCCTAAATGTATTGCCAAGACACATGCTGGAAGAGATGCCAGTAGACCCTTCTCACATGCATCCAAGTGGGATTACGGCGAGAGCATATGATGGTGTGCCGAGGCAGGTGTTGGGGGCAATCGAAGTTGAGCTAGCCATAGGTCCCCAAGCTTTCTTGGTAACCCTTCAGGTGATGGACATCCACCCTTCCTATAGCATGTTGTTGGGAAGACCATGGATACATGCTGCCGGAGCTGTTACTTCTTCACTGCATCAACGTTTGAAGTACATCGCCAATGGTGTCCTCGTTACCGTTAAGGCCGAAGAAGCTATATCCGTGATGAAAAATGTGGCGGTCCCATTTATTGAAGCTGAAGATTGTCGGATTGAAACTTGCATGCATTTGAGGTTGTGAATACCGAGTGGGTGCCGGAGAATACCATAAGAAGGAAACCCAGGATCTCAGGGGCCACTAAAATGGTCGTTAAAAGCCTCTTAAAGAACAAGGTTCCTGCCCGATTTGGAGCAACAAAAAAGAAATTCGAATGGATTGGGGTAACGAAGCTAAAGGCTTCAGAACAAAGGTTTGGGCTGGGATATAAACCTAAAAAGGAGGATTACCAGCGGGCTACCATGGCAAGAAGAGAGAAAAGAATGGCGAGGATTGAAGGAAGGAAGCCCGAAGAAGAAAATTTAGTCATTCCTCCGATCAAAGTCTCGTTCCCAAAGGCAGCATATGTCGTACAACCTGATCCAGGACACGAGAGCTTTCTTTAGAAGATGTCATCTATGAGCATAAATATGGTGGAAAAGGAGGAAGTCCAGGGTATTGTCAACAAGACTCAGTCAGGGAAAAATGATGAAGAGCTACCACAATTGACCATCTATGCCGTAGAGGAAGTCACCGCCCATGCATGCATTCGGAAGTTAGCCAAGGGGGAGAAATTCCAGAATTGGGAGACCCAAGAAGTTCCATTGGTTTTCAAAATGTAATGAACAGTGTTTTCTTCATTTGTTTTTGTTTGTTTTGTTTTAAGTCCTGATAGGCCAATCGGATTTATCTTTGTTTGTTGTGAACTGAATTTTTATGGAGATCATGCATGTTTGTTCATCTCTTTTATTATTTTTTATTTGGTGCATTTACACTCATTTTCCGCTTTCAGGAACCCTGAAAGCGGAACTTCCACAACACCACTTGCACTTTACACTGAGAATGAATGGTCGAATTATAAAGAACACATAATAGCTGTAGAAGAGGAAGACGGGGATGAAAATAGCATTAAAGAGTTCACAAAATTATTAGAACAACACGAACAAGTTTGGAAACCCGCTAAAGAGGAAGTTGAAACCATAAATGTGGGCACTGAAGAAAGCCAAAGAGAACTCAAGGTAGGAACTTTGATCACGCAAAAGGAAAGAGAAGACTTGATTGCACTGCTTCGAGATTATACGGATGTTTTTGCTTGGTCTTATGGGGATATGCCCGGTCTAGATACAAATATCATAGTCCATAGGTTACCATTGGAGAAGGGTTGCAAATCGATTAAGCAAAAGTTAAGAAGAATGCACCCAGAAGTTTTGATCAAAGTAAAGGCGAAGATTGAGAAACAATGGAACGCTGGTTTCTTAGAGGTGGTCAAATATCCACAATGGGTGTCCAACATAGTAGTGGTACCCAAAAAGGAAGGCAAGATTCGAGTTTGTGTGGACTTTAGGGATTTAAATCGTGTTAGCCCTAAAGATAATTTTCCTCTACCACATATAGATATGTTAGTTGATAATGCAGCTCGTAGCTCCGTGTATTACTTTATGGATGGTTTCTCGGGTTATAATCAAATAAAAATGGCGCAGGAAGATAAGGAGAAGATGACATTTGTTACACCATGGGGGACTTTCTGCTATAAAGTCATGCCATTTGGGTTAAAGAACATTGGTGCCACTTACCAAAGGGCTATGGTGATTTTATTTCACGACATGATGCACAAGGAGATTGAAGTATATGTGGATGACATGATCGCTAAATATTGAAGAAATTATTCGAAAGGTTAAGGAAATATAAATTGAGGCTTAACCTCGCAAAGTGTTCATTTGGGGTGAAGTCCGGGAAGTTGTTAAGATTTGTGGTAAGTGACAAAGGAATAGAAGTAGATCCTGAAAAAGTAAAGGCTATTCAGGATATGCCGACTCAGAAGAATGAGAAGGAAGTAAGAGGATTTTTGGGAAAGTTAAATTACATTGCTCGGCTCATATCCCAATTAACCACAACTTGTGACCCAAATTTTCGTTTGTTAAGAAAGAAGAATCCTGGCATTTGGAACGCAGAATGTGAAGAAGCTTTTGAGAAAATCAAGCGATGACTTGCTAAAACCACCTCTCTGGTTCCCCTATACCAAAAAACCACTAATTTTATACTTAACGGTGACCAAAGCAATGATGGGATGTGTGCTTGGGCAACAGGATGAATTGGGGAGGAAGGAAAAGGCCATTTATTATTTAAGCAAGAAGTTCATGGAGTGTGAATCTAGGTATACTATGATTGAGAAGTTGTGTTACGGCGTTAGCATGGGCCGCAAAGAGGTTGCGACGAGTATATGTTGTATCATACCACATGGTTAATTTCCAGATTTGACCTGTTGAAGTACATTTGTGAAAAAACCCTACCTATCCAGCTGAATTGCAAGGTGTTATACTAGCTGAGTATGACATAGTGTATATGACAAGGAAAGCGAGTAAAGGGAGTGTTATTGTTGATCACCTGGCGGACCATGCTATGGAGTACTATGAGCCATTAAACTTTGATTTTCCTGATGAGGATGTATTTTCGATTGAGGAAGGAAAACCAGGATGGTGGACTATGTACTTTGATGGTGTTGTAAATGTATGTAGTAACGGAGTCAGGCGATGATAATATCTCCTGACAAGAAACAATACCCAGTTTCAACTAAATTGCAATTCGGGTGCACTAATAACACAGCCGAGTATGAGGCCTGTATTCTTGGTTTAGAGACTGCATTGGAGTTGGGCGTAAAGAAGATAGATGTATATGGAGATTCAATGCTAATTATTTATCAGGTAAAAGGGGAATGACAAACCAAAGAAGAAAAGCTAATACCCTACCAAGAGTACCTATCTAAGCTGACTAAAGAGTTTGAGAAAATAGAGTTCACACATCTAGGAAGGGAAGGAAATCAGTTTGCAGATGCTTTGGCTACTCTAGCTTCTATGGCTAGAATAGACTTCGGGCAAAACTTACAGCCGATACACATCGACATCAGAAATAACCCGTCTCATTGTTGCTCAGTTGAAGAAGAAATAGATGGAAACCCTTGGTACTACGATATCAAGAACTTCATCCAAAATCAGATTTATCCCATGGGGGCATCCAACATCGAAAAGAAGACATTGAGAAGGTTGACAATAGATTTTACCTTGATGGAGAAGTTTTGTATAAGAGGTCATCTGATGGAACTTTCTTTGAGATGCCTAGATGGGGTTGAAGCTAGAAACGCATTGCGAGAAGTTCATGAAGGGATCTGCTCGACCCATGCTAGTGGACATATGATGGCTAGAAAAATAAAAAGAGTTGGTTACTTTTGGATGACATTAGAGAAGGATTGCATTGACTGTGTCCGCAAATGTCATAAGTGTCAGATCTACGGGGACAAAATGAGTGCCCCTCCGATCCCTTTATTTAATATGTTATCTCCATGGCCTTTTGCGATGTGGGGGATCAATGTGATTGGACCTATCAACCCAAAAGCTAGCAATGGTCACAGGTTCATCCTCGTGGCAATCGACTACTTTACAAAATGGGTAGAGGCTGGGTTATTTGCTCATGTAACACAGAAGGTGGTAAAGAAGTTCATTGAGAGAGATTTGATATGTCGGTACGGGCCACCAGAAAAGATTATAACTGATAATGCCCAAAACTTCAATGGGAAGTTGACAACAGAACTCTGTGATAAATGGAAGATCAAACATTCAAATTCCTCTCCTTATAGGCCCAAGATGAATGATGTTGTAGAAGCTGCTAACAAGAACGTCAAGAAGATTGTTCAGAAGATGGTAGTCACCTATAAGGATTGACATGAAATGTTGCCATTTGTTCTTCATGCATACCAGTACTACGATTCGGACCTCAGCGAGAGCCACTCCATACATGTTGGTATATGGGATGGAGGCGGTAATGCCTTTAGAGGTAGAAATCCCATCACTAAGAGTATTGATAGACTCAGAACTAGATGAAGCGAGAATGGGCAAATGTCGAATCACGAGCAATTGAATTTGATCGGTGAAAAGAGGTTAGCCGTAATCTGTCATCATCAATTATACCAAAAAGGATGGCCAAAGCATATGATAAGAAAGTTCGACCCGAAAATTCCAAGAAGGCGATTTGGTATTGAAGAAGATATTGTTTGTACCAGGGCAAGATCGGAGTAAATGGGCCCGAACTATGAAGGCCCTTATGTGGTGAAGAAGTCATTCTCGGGACGAGCTTTGGTATTATCTAGAATGGATGGAGAAGATCTAGCTAGGCTCGTGAATTCGACTCTGTAAAGAAATATTATGCCTAATATGTTGTAACCTTCCTCGATAGATAAAATTCGACCGAGAATTCTTGCAAGAAATCTTTTCCAAAGCACATGATCTTATAATATTTATTTACATGCTATCATTTATTTTTGATCTATTTTGTGCACCACGCTGAGGGCAAAATTATAAAATAGCGATTTGTTTTAAAAGTGTCAATTTGCAAATAAAAACCATGTTTTGAAATTCTTTCAAGTATATATCGTTTTGAGTTTTTAGACATGAGTAAAAAACTACAATGGAGCTAGAAAGGGTCCTATGTGGAACAAAAGTCTCATCGCCAAGCGTAAAGAGATTGGCATGGGAAACACATCCTATGAAGGAAGACCACCATGAAGAAAGGGGGACCTATGTTTCTAAAGAGGTAACATAGCATGCATATTATTGTCATAACACTAACCTGACAGAAATGTGTGGCGAAAGTCGATATAATTGCAAGTCATGAAAGATATGGAGAAATTGAATCTTAGGTCGACAAAGCCGCAGACAATGGATTGAGAATCGGTGTTGTTTCGTTCCTTGAACCAGGTCGGTCACCGTAAAATGAGATCCTTCCATCTTTCCACTCAGGCGAGTCACCCGTCATAATCAGACCCGGGTAAGTCATCTGTCACTATCGAGACTCTTTGAACTCGGGCAGGTCACCCATCATAATCAAACCCGGGTAAGTCATCCGTCACTATCGCGACTCTTTCAACTCAGGCAGGTCACCCGTCATAATCAGACCTGGGTAAGTCATCCGTCACTATCGAGACTCTCCTAACACGGGCCGGTCACCCGTCACATGAGACAAGCTCTATTTTTCTTTACAACACTTACTAAGTTAAAGTCTTTGGTAAAGACTTTAGTCAGTAAACATTGTAAAGAAGGGGCAATCATTGTAACCCAATTTTGGGTCATGCCCCAAAACTATCGGAAAATAAAAAAATAATAAAATAGGGAATGGTGTCGGTAAAAATAAATTAAAATTTTGAATATTTTTGGAAAAATCGATTATACCCTTTTGTGCCTGAAATGAAAAAGCGTGGATCCAAAGCTAAAGTAATTTATTATAAGATAAATCCACGCATAAACTAAGTCATAAAATATAATTATATTTTTATGGACCAATTTGATATAGTCGTTGGTTCAATATAAAAGCGTAATTATATTCAGGATTTAATTTAGGTCCAATTGGAGGGTTTAATTAAGCTTGACGACTTAATTATACTTTAATTGATCAAATTAATTTTTATTAAAAGCTTAGTCAATACGAAATCAAGTTCTTAAAATTAATTCGGGCTCAATTAGTGATATTTGAATTTTCGGTGATCAATTTGAATTTTTTCCAAGCCAATTAGGCGAAATCGGGGACCTAATTGAACAAATTAAGAGTTTTATGATTGAGTGGGGAACTATATTGCACAGATAAAAATCAAGGACCAAAGTAAAAGGTGTGCAAAATTTAAAGTTAACTTTGAATTTTTTTTCACAAGGACGTAATTGCACAAAATCATAAATTTAAGTTCAATTGAGGGTGCAATTAGAAGAGTTACGAATTGAGGGACCAAATCGTATTTTGCGCAATATATATAATAATAATAACAATGAATAAATAAATAAATTTTGAGCCCCAAAAAAAAAACAGTCCACCCACATTGCAGACACACTCCCGCCACTGCCAGAGTGGGGAGTGCAGTGCAGAAACCGAGAAAGTCACCGTTGGTGACCTACACCAACTCTATAAATAGAGGAAGTCGACAGACAAGAGGGGAGGAAGAAAAATGAGTTTGAAATCTTTTATTCCGTGCACTTCATTCCTCTGCCTACGATTCTTTTCCTCCCGGTTCCTCTCTCTCGCCTGTTTCGGTTTGCTCTCCCTCTCCCTCTCTCCCGTTCGGTTTCTCCCTCCCGGAACCGAAGTCTCCCTCTCCTTCTCTTCCTCTAAACTCAGCTATTCAGCCACCACATTCACTAATCAAGAGCTGCCTCATCATCACCATAAACTACCCCTCAACCAGTCGGCTCATCCACCCTCTCGGACGAAGCGGGGCGGTGTCCATCGTCGGAACAGCGAGCCCCGGCGTCT
>CM063602.1:1873028-1993288 GCA_032356905.1 Salix exigua | reverse complement strand
AAAATAAGATTATAAACAACAAAGAAAACCCCACCCAACACCTATAAAAAGATATAAACAATAGGCATGAAAGATAATATAAAGCTTCGTTTACTCTTAACTAAAGTAGGTAGGTCAATGAAAAAACCAAAAAAGAATAAGCAAAACCCGTCATACACAATAATAGTTGTTGAAATCAAAGTTTTTTCCCATAAAAAAACTAAATACAAGCTAATAACTCTATATATAACATGTAAGAACATCTAGAATAATACTTTAAAAATAATAAAGTGCTCTAAACAAAACAAGAAAAACAAATCCTAAATAGACTTCAAAACTAATATACCTTTTTGTATAGTAACTTCTAAACCTTATTATCAGACCTTATCAATTTTCTATTATTCTAGAAATTTTAGGCAAGATTTTAGCTTGATCTAAGAATCAAATTAAATATTATATTTGTTAGAGTAAAAATATGCATTCGAAAACATAAGCCTCTAACTGTTGAAATTAGTTAGTCCATGATATAGATGGTTCAACCTCATCTTGTACATAATTAAATTAACTAACATCTAATTATTACTTGTTGAAGATCTAATTCACTTTGGACTAAATATTCTTAATAAAATCATTGAATGCATATTTGAGCTTTTTTTTTCTCTTGATCATGTAATTGGTCTAATTATAACTTACAGTAGATATTTTAGTGTAGTCTTGATCAACTATCAACCCTTCTCTATTTATAAAGATACATCAACAAATCATTAGCCACATCAAATAAAATGAGATGAAATAAACATTAAAAATAAAAGTAACACCATACATATTTAGTTGATCCTTTTATAGGTATTATCATTAATTTTATCAAGGATTTGAAATGTTACATCTCCTCTCGGCATCAACATAGATTTGTTTTGTTCATGAAAGCTCTCATTTTGTATATGCATTCAAATTTAATCACCAGGTTAAAATAATCATTTTTTATATCTTTATTAGTTTTAAATGCATATTGCTCATTATACATACATACATACATATATACATACATATATATATATATATATTGACATACATATACATATACATATACATATTTTTATTAGTTTTAAATGCATATTGCTCATTAATACACTTCATGAACTTTATGAACTAGCAATTCACACACAAAATAATTAGGCACAAACAATATCTTTACTTTAAATAATTATTCATTAACCATATATAACTTATCAAATACCAAATATTCATACGAAACATTTACTTGGCTGAAATCAACATCCTCACTATATAAAATCTTTCACATCCTCAATGCATAAATCTTTCATATACTTAAATTCTAATAATTATACAATTTTTAATGTAAATGGCATAATTAATCATTTGTACAAATCATATTTTGTTTTAAAGACAATTTTTCATTCATCTTCCTTTATCATTATAATTTGATGGTATACAATTTTAAATCAATCTTAAAAAAATATATAAGACTTATGCAATACATCTAACATATCATAAAGTGTAGGAATTGTGTGTTTATACTTTAACGTAATATTAATGTTGGCATGACAATCAATACATGTCCTCAAAGTCTCATCCTTTTTCCATACTAATAACACTTGAATTGCTCCAAGCATCATGTTTTGTTCTTATGTGCCCTTTTATCTTGAATTATATCACTTGCCTCCAAATTTCTTTTATTTTATTGATATTACTTTTATAGGCTAACTAATTAGGTATAAATGCTTCATATACAAGATTAACTTGGTGCTCGATTTCCCTAATAAATGGCAATCCACTAGAATCTCATTAGGAAAAACATCTTTAAAACCTTGTAATAAAAAACACAAACACTAAAAATAAAATGATCAAGGTCATTAGGGTTAAAACATGACTCTTTATACATAAGTAAAATCATAAACATGTTAGAAAAATAATCATTTTTAATCTCACTCATTTTAAATAAAATTAACATGTTTTTTCCTCACCCTCTTTTTCTTCTCCTCTATGTTAAATCCCTCGTAATTTCTAAATATAACATTTTATTTCTCTCTTATCTCATTATGTTTTCATTCTCTGTCATATCCTCATGTGGTTGGTCTTTTTCTTTAGTTTTGCTTTCTCTTTTTAATTTCAATTGGTCTTCCTACACTTGTTTATGACACAATGGTACAAGTGTAAATGCCTTTTTATCCTTCTCAAGAGAATCATTGTTTTTAAACCCGTAATGTTTAACCTTTTTAATCAAATTATCAGGGTCTTCCTTACAATAAATGAGCAACATATATAAGAACAACATCACACAAAATCTCATCCTTATATTTTTCAACAAAAAAAAAGAAAATCTATTTAATAACTTTTACTTTGTCATAATCATTAAGCCATTGAAATCTATAAAGTCTTTTATATATGATAATATTAAAATTCAATTTTCTAACAAGTATAGTACTCACAACATTAACAAAATTTTCACTATCAATAATCATAGTACATACCTTATTATTTATATAACATATAATATGTAATATGTTTTTCCTCTATTTCTCTATATCATCCCACTAAATTTAAATGTTAAGTGATCTTGTAATCACCAAAGTCTCTCCATCAATTGGATACTTAACATCATTATATTTAAGTGGTTACATTTTATATTTCTCAAATTTATCACTTTTGGAATCATATATTCTCATGCTCTCTCATAACTATAATCGTTTATTTAAAAATTGTGAAGCTATATGTTCATCCTCAAACACTTGATATATACTTATGATTATATATGATCTTGACTTTACCTTTTGTTTAAGTGGCCAAATCTATCCTCTTAGCTTTAGATGGTTTGACTTTGTTATGCACAATATTCAATTTTGATGTAGTAACCTATTCTTTCCTATAACTCAGCCTCCAAGTTAAAAAAAAAACTCAAATTATCTCATTGATGTATATTGCCCTTTCTCTTTAATTGTCTTTATCTTGGTAGCCATAAAAACTGTATATCAATACTCAACATCGAGATACAACTTAATTATATTAATTATCTTTATATTCAATCTATTTAAAAACCTTCCTATTATAGCTTTTATATCCTCTATAATATTTACTCTGATTAAGATAATCTTCTTTTCTTTGTGGTAATCTCCCATACTCATAGAACCTCGAGCCTAATTCTACAAAATTTGATATAATTTCTTATAATAATGATGATCAAACCTTTTTATGATTGTTTTCATCTCACTGCAAGTCTTTATGGGTCTCTCTCTCTCTCTTCTTTATCTTTTATAAGACAAGTTAATCCCATCAAATAATATTATAGTCAATAGACAGAATGCAACAAGTTTTACTTTCTGTACCTCAAAATAATGATGATAGTAAAAAAATCAACTTCATTTTTTTCCTATTTCAAATAAGTTTTTGGATCGTTTTTGGCTAACAAGAATCTTCATCTTAATACCACTCAAATTTGTATCCAAAACTATCAAGTGGCTAAAATTTATCCTTCCTATAAACCCTCTCATAGCCAAATTTATCAAGTGGCAAAAATCATATAGGCCTTTGATTTCTATATGGCTAGAACCTCCCACCATGGTCATTATTAAAACCCTTGGTCTTTTTATTTGTATTTTTTATTAGATTTTTCTAGATATGAATTAGCTCATTTTATAAACCTTTTTCTTTCCAAATCTTTACACTCTAGCCCATTTCAAAGACTAGTCATTTCAATTCTTAAACCATATATCATACTCATTACTTTAACAACTTCATCAACTCTAATTATTGTTGCATGGTCAAATAACCACGTTTTAGATTATTACAATCTTTTAATGATGTGATCCACTTGTACATGAGATCATCAAAAGATAAAAAAACTAAGTCAGTAGCAACATGCACTTACTAGATGTCACTACTCTCATGTTTTACATTTTTTTTTTCATTTTGCTCCAATATGTCCACCTTCATATTTTACCACATAAATCTTAACATTTTAGTACTTTAAAAAACTATCTCACACCACATCATAAATTAATATATTAATGGTGTAATGAAATAATATAAAAGACTCAATAAGCAATAACGTCTACAAACTATCAATACAAAACAACAAATATGAAGTTGCAAATATCAATATGAATTCATGCAAAATATGAATGACATGAAGATATAAAAAACTGCAAACATTAAAAAAACTAATGGAATAAGAATTAAACAACTCAAAATAAAAAAAAATAATATATAATTTTATATGGTGGTGGAAACTAAAAAAAAATAGTGATGCAATAACTTCCTATTTTCTTAATATAATTCTCAAGAAAAGACAACCAAGTAAACCAAAATTATCTCAAATAAATATTTATCTCTAAGAAACCCTAAGAATCAAGATTAATGGAAACCCTAAAAATTCTTTTTTTATGATTGTTATTTGTCATTTCTTTTATAAAACTTTATTTAATCAAGGTCACAAAATAATTCTTTTAATAAAAAATTGATATCACAACTAGTTTATAAAAAAGATAAAGAATTCATCAATAATTGAGTATGTGACAACTTGAAGATAAAAAAAATATAATATGATTCAAAGTCTTTGCTCTTGAACCCATTTATATAAATATTAGTCAAATTGACCTTTTTTAAGGAAGTTGCTTGTAATTGAGCTTGACAACAATAATCAAAACACCGAAACTATAAATAACCAAACCCCTACTCAACACCTATAAACAGGCTTGAAGAAGAATATCATATACACCATGAAGCTTGGCTAATTCTCTGATAAGTCTGAGTAGTTAAATGAAGAACTAAAAAGGATGAACAAAACCTCTCACACAAAATAATTGTTGATATGAAAATTTATCCCCCTTAAAAAAATATAAGATAACTAATCATATTTAAAATAGGCAAAAGAATATTAAAAAATGCTTTAAAAATTATAAAATAATTCTAATTAAATTAGAAAAAAGATATAAAATTAACTAGAAAACTAATACAATTTCCACATATTAGCTTCTAGAATTTATCATAAGGCATTCCTAATGTACTATTGCCCTAAGATTTTAATTCAATATATAACAAGACTTTTAAAAACTTGTAATAAAATTTTAGTTCAATTCAATGGTCAAATAAAAAATTATTGTTCTAGAGTAAAATTATGCATTAAAAAATTATCAAAATTAATTAGCCCTTGAAGTATATGGATCAAAAGGCCTTTCTTGTATATAGATTAAATTGAATAAGGTTTGTATACAGATTAAATTGAATAAGGTTTAATCATAACATGTTGAATATGTAGCTTCCTTGAAACTCATCTTATCTCAAATACTCTAATGCTCATTTAAAGGATCTTTGAGCTTTTTTGCTCTTTATATTATAATTGGTCAGATTAAAACTTGCAAATAGATCTTTTGGTGTATTTTTAGTCATATCAATCTCTCTCTAGGTTTTTTTTTTATATCCTCTTCTTTTGTTTTTCTCTTTTTTTTCACCCCCTTCTGCCTTAAAATACCTTTATTTTTAGCTCAAAACTTATAATTTTTTATCTTGACATTTTTTTTACACTGGTCCTCTTTTTCCTTATTTTTATTTTCTATTTATAAGTGAAAATAAAGTTTTTAGAACCCTTTCTGCTAACACAATCGAGCTCATTGGTTCTTTTGAGTTAATCTCAATTGTTCACCATGGTTGTGGTCACAAAGTTAAAATTTTCACTCTAAAATCCAGCCCTATACGACAATCGAGCCTCGACTAGACTAAGTTTTCCCTTTCTTTTCACTTGTGTTTTCCTACAAGTATATGTTTCACTCACCCAAAGAAGTTCCTATAATTGTCTTGTCATAAGCAAATAAACCAACACAACCAAATAATCTTAAAGCACAAACAAATATAGGAAAATATTTCAACCTTTATTAATCTTGTAAACAAAGGATTTACACTATACACAAGTGTGTGTGTGCTATGCATAAAGATTGCATGTTACACAATCAAGGCTTCCCAACCTATTTATAGATAAAGATAAGTGAGTTACAAGGTAAAATCATTATCCCTATTTTCTATGATATAGTGGGACACTTTCACATCCATATTCTCTATGAATTTAGTGGCCTATTTTCTAGTAAGTGTTGGATAGTTTCTCCTTATGTTTCCATGATCTCAGTATGATGCGAACCTCGTGATCACGTGGTCACGCAACCCACAACCAATAATGAGATAAAATCCCGGAAAGTCAAAAGAAGGTCTGATAGGAGTGTGACACAATGGAAACCTGCTCCAAGGCACCAGCACTATTGGAATGAGTAGAATGACGTCACGAAGCCAGTTAATCTTCGATGAGTCAGATTCAGTTCATTCAAGAACTGAAGAATGCAAGAATCTCTCTTACACAGAAATTGAAGAGTTCAGAATGAAGTTTCATCAATAATGGCTGCTGAAGTGAGAGTTACATGAGTTTATATAGTCCTTAAAAGTAACCCTAATGGACCTCTTATGTGGACTTAAATGAGGTCCACTGAAAACAGACCCAAAATGCTAAATTAAAGAGCCCATTACTTAATCCAAGCAAGCCTTTGATCCTATCTGAAAACAAAGTCTTAATTAAGTCCAAACAAGCCTTGGGTTGTAGCTAACTAACTTAAATAGAGCCCATAAGGTTTATTTATTCTCTTCCATCCAACCTATGTTTCCATGTTGTAGTAGGACTCTTTTGGATCCTTTTGTTGTCCTAATTTCATGGCCCAAATAAGGTTGTATTGGACCCCTCCTGCACATGGATAAGATGTACTAAGGTCTCCTCTTGATACTCCAACGGTCCTTGCAATTCTGCCCGGGTTGAAACCTTCAAGACCAATGCATTCATTGCCTCTTTCAATGCCTTTGTCCTAGACCGCGTGATTGGACCATTTGGAACCTGTAATGGGTCGATGTTGGTGTTTTTGGGATGGTTCGCATCATCCCCTCTCTCCTCGAAAGGATTCGACCTCGAATCAATATCTGTGTCAAACAATGTAAGATCAGCAACATTAAAGGTAGCATTAACACTATACTCACCTGGAAGATCAATTTTGTATGCGTTGTCATTTATTCTCTCCAAAATCTGAAATGGACCATCACCACGAGACTGTAATTTTGATTTCCTTTGGTTAGGAAACCGTTCCTTCCGCATGTGCACCCAAACCCAATCACCGGGTTGGAAAACAACCAGTTTACGTCCCTTATTTGCTTTAGAAGCGTAAAGTCTGTTCTTTTTCTCTATTTGCAGTCGAACTCCTTCATGGAGTTGTCTCACCATCTTTGCCTTCTGTTCACCATCTAAACTTACCCTTTCTTCACAAGGTAAAGGAATTAAGTCCATAGGAGTTAGCGGATTAAAACCATAAGCAACCTCAAAAGGAGAAAAACTAGTCGTCGAATGCCTGTTCTATTATAAGCAAACTCAACAAAAGGCAAACATTCTTCCCAACTTTTCAAATTCTTTTGTATTACAACACGCAAAAGTTGAGATAATGTTCTATTGACTATCTCAGTTTGCCCATCTGTTTGAGGATGACATGTTGTCAAAAATAAAAGTTTGGTTCCCAATTTTCCCCACAAGGTCTTCCAAAAGTAACTAAGGAATTTAACATCACGATCTGACACAATACTCTTAGGAATGCCATGCAAACATACAATTTCCCTAAAGAACAAGTCTGCAATATGAGATGCATCATCTGTTTTATGGCATGCAATGAAATGAGCCATTTTAAGAAACCTATCAACCACAAGAAAAATGGAGTCTCTACCTTTTTTTGACCTAGGTAAACCTAAAACAAAGTCCATAGAGATATCTACCCAAGGTTCAGTAGGCACAGGTAATGGTGTATAGAGACCATGTGGTTGTACTCTAGATTTTGCCTTCCGACAAGCGATGCATTGTTCACAAATTCGTTGCACATCTCTTTTCATTTTTGACCAATAGAAATACTCATGCAATACATCCAATGTTTTCGCAACCCCAAAGTGACACATTAAACCACCCCCATGTGCTTCACGAACAAGTAATTCACGCAAAGAACTAGCAGGAACACACATTCTATTCTCTTTGAACAAATAACCATCCATCAAATAGAACTTACCGAAAGCCGAATTTCCACATGCATTATAAATCTCAGCAAAATCAGAATCATTACCATACAATTCCTTCACATATTCAAAGCCTAGCAATCGAGTATTCATGGTGTGTAAAAGAACATACCTGCGCAAAAGTGCATCGGCTACGATGTTCTCTTTCCCTTGCTTATACTTGATCACGTACGGAAAAGTTTCAATGAATTCAACCCATTTCGCATGTCTCCTATTCAACTTACCTTGTCCTTTCAGATGTTTCAAGGACTCATGATCTGAATGGATGACGAACTCTTTTGGCCACAAGTAATGCTGCCATGTTTCGAGTGCTCTTACTAAGGCATAGAGTTCTTTGTCGTAAGTGGGATAGTTCAAGGTCGCTCCACTTAACTTCTCACTAAAATATGCAATAGGTCTCTGATCCTGCATCAAAACAACACCTATTCCCATTCCAGATGCATCACACTCTATTTCAATTGCCTTTGTAAAGTCAGGTAAGGATAAAACAGGTGCAGAACATAATTTTTCTTTCAAAAGAACAAAAGCCAATTCTTGTTCCTCCCCCCATTTAAACGCAACTGACTTTTTAACAACTTCATTCAAGGGTGCAGCTATTGTACTGAAGTATTTCACAAAACGCCTGTAAAAACTAGCTAACCCATGAAAACTCCTTACCTCACTTACCAATTTGGGTGTAGGCCAATCCCGGATGGCCTTAACTTTCTCCTTGTCCATCAAGATACCCTTTGCAGTTACCACAAAGCCAAGAAACACAATTTCTTCCAAGCAGAAGGCACACTTTTTAAGATTAGCATACAATTTCTCACTACGCAACACACTAAGTACATTCCGCAAATCATCAAAATGCTCTGTTAAGTTCTTGCTATAGATCAAAATGTCATCAAAATACACAACCACAAACTTACCTATGAATGCACGCAACACATGATTCATCAAACGCATAAACGTACTTGGTGCATTTGTAAGTCCAAACGGCATCACTAACCATTCATATAAACCATACTTAGTCTTAAATGCAGTTTTCCACTCATCACCCTCTTTCATCCTAATCTGATGGTACCCACTTTTCAAGTCAATTTTAGAGAAAATGCAAGATCCATGTAACTCATCTAACATGTCATCAAGCCTAGGAATAGGGTGTCTATACTTTACCGTTATGTTGTTGATTGCTCGGTGATTGTGCATCAAAAGTATTGTTAAATCTCTTATTTTACATATGTATTTATTATTTTTATTTGGGATTTTATAATAATTGATGTGCTTTTTAGTAATTAATTTCTTTTAATGTTTCGACAAGTTTTTGAGCTTAAATGAATTATTTCAGGAAATTTAAATGTCGAAATTTGGAAGAAAGAATTGGAGGAGAAATCTATGGAAAGCTGGAGGGAAGATTGTTACTTTATCTTGGGTCAAAAAGAAAAAAAGATTCAGCTAAAAATGAGGAACAAAATCGAACACAAAAATCTTCTACAAGTTACCCAAATAATAAGTTTTTCAGAACACCTTTTGGAGTTGCAGTCATAACTTTTGACTCAGAGATCCAACTTGTATGGTTTTTGATGTTATGGACAGCTAACAGAAAGGCCTACAACTATGTGTCTAATAGTTGTCTCCAGAAAACGCTTCTAAAGTGGGGTAAAGTGCAGTACAAAGTTGGCATCAAATCAGGCACAAGAATATGCTCCAAGTTGCTAACATAATAAGTTTTCCAGAACACCTTTCGGCGTGTCGGTCATATCTTTTGACTCAGAGATCCAAATTATATGTATGTTAATGTTCTGGAAAGATAACAGAAAGGGCTATAAATATGTGTCTAATAGCCTTCTCCAAAAATGGCTCAGAAATAGGGTTAAATTGCAGTCCAAGTTAGCTTCAGATTTGTCTTGCAATATTTTCCGAGATTGTGTTTTGTTCTTCTTGTTTTAGATTTCAGTTTTATTTTAGTTGTAAAACTTATTATTTCAGTTTGATTCAAGTTATTTCATGTTTATTAGAGTGTTATTATATTTAATTATGGTTGACTAATCTCTTTCTTGGATCCAAATCAAGGATGATGGTGATTGAGGTGAGTTCTTTAAGATATGAATGAATCCTAATGTCTATCTTCACTTTCTCTTCATGAATGTTTTGTTATTGCAAAGAAATTTTAGAAATCATCTAAGTAATGTTATAATCTTGAATTTTTATGAACAAAACTTAGTTTTGGTATAGAGATTGCTTGATTCAATGTCTTACTTAATATGAAAACACTCGTTTATTCTTAAGCAATAATCATCTTCATGTTTTAGATCTTCATTGTAATATCTTCCGATCTAATATCACCATCGTTGATATTAGGTTGAGTTATCTTATATATGTTGAAGGATTCACCAACACATCACCATCAAAATTGATTTGGAACCAAGACTTACCTTTTCTTATCATTTAAATCTAATTACTCTCTTTTATCTTAGAAAACAAATTCATTCATCATTCTCCTAAAATATTTTTGTTGTTACCTAGCTTAATTTATAAATCTAGCTCTCAGTGGATATGACCTCGATCTTACCGAGTTAATTGCTACATCGCACACTCATGCACTTGTGAGTTAAAACAAGCCGATCATAAATAGCGGTCAAGCACTCGGCAGTCAACACACATCCTCCATGTTCCATCCTTCTTAGGCACAAGTAGCACCGGTACGGCACATGGGCTCATACTCTCACGAATGTAGCCCTTTTCCATCAGCTCATCAACTTGCCTTTGAAGCTTATTCCTCTCCTCGGGATTGCTTCTATATGCTGGCCGGTTAGGAATTGAGGCTCCAGGTACGAAATCAATCTGATGCTCTATCCCTCGCAATGGAGGTAATCCACTTGGAGTATCGTCGGGGAACACATCATCAAACTCCTGCAACAAAGAAATAGCAGCACTAGGCACAATATGATCAAGACCATTAGTGTTAAAGTAAGTCTCCTTGTACACAAGTAAAATCATTGGCTTGTTAGCGAAATATGCAGATCTGACCTCACCCTCTCTAGTATAAAAATTAGGTTGTTTATCTAGTTTTTCCACACAATTCTCATTACTCTTCTTGACTTTCTTCTCTCCTCTTGTCTTACCTCCACTCTCAGCCAGATTTGGGTGTTTTTGAGTGGTCGAATGGTCTGATTTGTTGGTTGTGTTGGGCAAACTTTTGTTTTTGTTTGGATGGGTGGCTGAAGGGGTTGTAGAGGTTTGTGTTCTGGCCGAATCTGATGGTTTTCTCTCCCCATGTTCCTCACCTTGATTTTCTCTGCCCATCGCCTCATGCTCTCTTTTTAGCTTTATTTGATCGTCATACACCTGTTTGGGTGTAAGAGGTACAAGAGTGATGGTTTTACCATCTTTTACAATGGTATACCTATTCTTAACCCCATCATGAACTGCCTTCCTATCATATTGCCATGGCCTCCCCAACAAGATGTGACTTGCTTGCATTGGTACCACATCGCACAGAACTTCATCAACATACTTCCCAATCGAAAATGGGACCACAACCTGCTTAGTCACTTTCACTTCACCACTATCATTCAGCCATTCCAATCTATATGGCTTCGCATGCTTAACAGTTCTCAAATTCAGTTTACTAACAAGGGTGGTACTGCAAACATTAACATAACTTCCACTATCAATAATTAAACCACACACCTTGCTTTGTACGTAACAGCGCGTATGGAAGATATTCTCTCTTTGTTGATGAGACTCATCATCCTTGACTTGAACTTGAAGTGTGCGCCTTATAACCAAGGACCCCGCAACCGGTAATGCTAACTCCTCCTCATCAATATCCTCCAATGGTGGCATGCCTTCGCAATCAGATTGGTCACTTTCAGATTCCATATCACCATCATCTCTAATCATCATGATTCTCTTGTTTGGACACTCTGAAGCATAATGCCCATGCCCTTGACACCTAAAACATTTAACATCACGAGTACGTTTAGGTTGGTCACTTTCAGATTCCATATCACCATCATCTCTAATCATCATGATTCTCTTGTTTGGACACTCTGAAGCATAATGCCCATGCCCTTGACACCTAAAACATTTAACATCACGAGTACGTTTAGGTTGAGTTTCAGATTTACCTTTGGTACCAGTAGGGGCATCAACCTTAGCTGTTGTTCGTTCAGTTTTAGAAGGAACAAACGATCTTGGTTGGACAGTACCCTCTCTCTTCAAATTCGTTTTCCACGATGATGAAGAACCCGGATTAGATCCTGGCCGAACATGTCCCTTCCTGAGTTGTCTCTCTACCTTCGTAGCCATGTGAACCATGTCCTCTAGCTCCACATAGTGTTGTAACTCAACCACATTGGCAATGTCACGATTCAACCCATTAAAAAATCTAGCCATGGTGGCTTCTCTATCCTCAACAATATTGGCACGAATCATTGCTATTTCCATCTCTTTGTGATATTCATCTACTGTATTACAGTCTTGATTTAGACCTTGGAGCTTCAGGTATAGGTCTCTATAATAGTGGTTTGGCACAAATCGTCTCCTCATTAACGCTTTCATCCCCCCCCCAACTCTGAACGGGTCGCTCCCCATTCCTCCTCCTACCGATCACAATTTGGTCCCACCAAATCATTGCATACGCTGTAAACTCAATCATCACCAATTTCATTTTTTTTTGTTCAGAATAGCTATGACAATCAAAAATTCAATCTACTTTCTTCTCCCACTCCAAATAAGCCTCGGGATCATTTTTACCTTCAAAGTTAGGAATTTTCAGTTTGATGTTGTCCCCATCCATATCTTCATAATTCCCCATGCCATGGAAATTCACATTCCTCCTAGCTCTGCTCGGTCCAGGCTTGACTCCTTGGCCAACAGATGCAAAATCATAGTCATCTTCGCCCATATCTGCGTTTTCATCAACATCCTCTTCAAAATCAGATCTGTTATTCTGTACGGCCATACGAACTGTATTTCCTCGGCGATCAGCCCCACTATTCTGTTGCTTTATTGAATTCACCTCATCTTTCAGATCTTTGAATGCCCTCGATATCAACTCAAGTTGTTGACCCATAGCTCGTAATTGGAACGCCACGTCAACATTTTGTGTCCCTGATTCGTTGTTTTCAGACATCCTTTAAGTCTGCAAAATTTGGTTAGTAGCAAAAAAATATATAGATATAGATATCCTCACAACTCTCTTGTATCACACAAAAACAAAATCAAGGTTTTTCTCTCTAATAAGCTCACTATGCCTTTTACCTTACAACTTGTTGTCTTTTGGTTCTTTCAGAACTAAAATCAACAAATCAAAGTTAGTAGCCTTCGCAGCGCACTCTAATTATGATTTTCAGACTCAAGAAGCAATAAAAATACTGAAAACAAAACAAAACAAAACTACGATTTCGCGAGTTGCAAAGCAAATTCGTATGAATTGTGGACGATATGAAGACACGAAATAAAAGAGAAGCAAATACTAGAGAAAACAATTACTTGACTCCTAGATGGCTGACAGTAGAATGAAAACAGAGAAATGGACAAAATTAAACAGTAGGGATCATGTTTTGAGACTTGAGCAGAATGTAACCTCTTACGCAATTTTTACGTAATAGAATTGAACCAAGACCCCCCAATTTCGAAACGACCTCAAAATCAATATTTAGTATTTTAGTGCTAAGTAAAACATAACACTCAATTTATAGGCCTTTCTCGTACTTCTAGGTACACAAACCCTTATGTGATGAATCTGCGGCAGAAATGAACCTCCAATTGAAACCTCTAGTATACGATATCGCAATAAGCCCCAATTTAATATATCATGCGATATCAACCCCTACACACCGAATATAAAGTTTCAATGGATTCTAAGGTGTTTTTATATGGGTTCACTAAGGTAGTGTTTCTGCGGCAGAAATGAATTTCGAAATAACCCCTCAAGAAATCAATATCAGAATAAGCCCAAATCTGACATATGATACTATCTTATCCCCAATAGACCCAATATGAAATTACAACTGATTCCGATGTGATTTGCTTGTGTTTCCCCAGACTAGTGTTTTCTGCAGCAAGATTTCAACTAATGCCTCTATCTCTCTTTCATTTTTTTTTAAAAAAATTCTTATTTCTTTTCTTTACTTTTTTTTTGTTTTGTTTTTAATATAATGAAACAAAGAGACATAAAATGATGAAATATAAATTCTTTTTTTTTTAAGATGACGCTGACACGAAGAACAAAGAGATGAACACAAACACTGGAAAATTTCAAGGAACACAGACAAAAAAAAAGCACGAAAATAACATAATGATATGACCTTGTTTCGAAGCCTAGCTCTGATACCACCTGATGCGAACCTCGTGATCACGTGGTCACGCAACCCACAACCAATAATGAGATAAGATCCCGGAAAGCCAAAAGAAGGTCTGATAGGAGTGTGACACAATGGAAACCTGCCCCAAGGCACCAACACTATTGGAAGGAGTAGAATGACGTCCACGAAGCCGATTAATCTTCGATAAGTCGATTCGGTTCATTCAAGAATCGAAGAATGCAAGAATCTCTCTTACACGTAAACCGAAGAGTTCGGAATGAAGTTTCATCAATAATGGTCTGCTGAAGTGAGAGTTTCATGAGTTTATATAGTCCTTAAAAGTAACCCTAATGGACCTCTTATGTGGACTTAAATGAGGTCCACTGAAAACAGACCCAAAATGCTAAATTAAAGAGCCCATTACTTAATCCAAGCAAGCCTTTGATCCTATCTGAAAACAAAGTCTTAATTAAGTCCAAACAAGCCTTGGGTTGTAGCTAACTAACTTAAATAGAGCCCATAAGGTTTATTTATTCTCTTCCATCCAGCCCATGTTTCCATGTTGTAGTAGGACTCTTTTGGATCCTTTTGTTGTCCTAATATCATGGCCCAAATAAGGTTGTATTGGACCCCTCCTGCACATGGATAAGATGTACTAAGGTCTCCTCTTGATACTCCAACGGTCCTTGCAATTCTGCCCGGGTTGAAACCTTCAAGACCAATGCATTCATTGCCTCTTTCAATGCCTTTGTCCTAGACCGCGTGATTGGACCATTTGGAACCTGTAATGGGTCGATGTTGGTGTTTTTGGGATGGTTTCCATCACAGTAACTTGTAGAGCAATCTCATAGTTTTGGTTTTGTTTACTACCAACTTAAAAGATCCATGATCTAAGTTTCATGTTCATGTCAAGTCAAGAACCCAATGACTCAAGCAAACCATTGCACGCAGCCCACCAAATTAATTGGTATATCCTCGCGCCTAGAACTTTAATAGTTGTACTCTGTAACTAGTGTGTTGTTAGCCTATTTGCACCATTTTTACAATTATGTTAAAGGGTCAAAACAATTTTATTGTTTTTGTTGAGCATGTAATGGAAGAGAGTTGTGTATTGTTTTGAATACATGGAAAGTATAGGAGAGAGAAAATAAGACCATAATTAGGGGGAAATATGAAAAAATAAAAGTTTCACGACAACAACACTAGAGGAATTAGAGGGTATTGTTTTAACCAATGCATAAAATAATGTCATTTTGTGTTTTTCTTTTAATTGAATGTTATTATTGTTTTTTTTACTTTAATCAATGCTTTCTAAAATTCGATAATATAGTTGTTTTCTCAATGGAATTCTTAATTTCATTCCTAATAGAAACTTTTTCTTCTTCTTTGTTTATTCCTTTCCTTTTTCTTATTCTATTTTCTTTGATTGAAATATGTTTTCTTGCTTTTTTTTTAAAGAGTAAGAAATTAGGTTATAACATGTTTTTTAAAAGAAAAATAGTGAAATTCAAATATTTAATGTAACGAGTCTTTAATCATATTTGGAATGTAATAATGACTCTCTGATTATTTTTTAGTATTTTGATGATATTTATTTAATGTAAAAGTGTTATATAATTTATAAAACTACGAAAATAAAGTGAAATGGTGAGGAAATCACATCAATCATCCACAGTAAGGGAACGAGGGGAGTGGTGTTGAAAATTGAAATCTCGTTCGTTCTCCGCTGGCACGAAAGGCAGATGTGGTGGAGGGCATCCCTTGCAGTTAAAGCTAAGAAGTTTCCTTGTAAAAAACAAACAAAAAACAAGCCACGTGTCCATAAGACACGCACACACCTACCTAACCATCGCTTCTTAAAGTCTGCTTTACACTCAATAATTTAAACTAAACTAATGGCTACATACCGACAATGGAGTGACTTGTGTCTCTCTCAAAACTCGAGAGAAGACGCCAAATATATAAAGGACACCGCTGCTCTGCATGCATTATTGTCCAGCTTCATTTTAAAGCCTGTTAATTTCCTTTAACGGGTAGATTAGATTTTCTTGCCTTTGAGGTCAGTTCTCATCTCCTCCATCTGGGCTGCTTCTGCTTTTGCTGAATTCTCTTAGGCTAGCATTAGATTTTGTTGTTAAAAATCTAAACTATGTTTGATGTGCTATTCTTTCAGAAAATTAAAGTCGCATGCGACCCTTCATCTGATCTAATTTTGTCTTGTCTTTTCATATTGAATTCTGACATGTGTTAATCTCTCAATAATAAAAAAATTAAAATCAAAATGTTATCTTGAATTTAGAGATCTGATAGTCTTTTTCAGATGGAAACAGTGTTGATGTCATTCCTTATCTCTATTATCATCGCATCAGTGATGGTTATTGTTGTCATTCTTTCTGCATTCTTTTTATGCTATTTGATTTGCTCTGCATCCCTTTCTTTCATTATCAAATCATTGATGCGATGATAATAGCAACAATAATTTCTTCTACATGATTTTTTTGTCCCCTTGATTCTACATATGAAACCTGTTATCACTGATTTCCCCCATTGCTTTGTTCCTTTACTGTTTTCAGCATCCTCGATGCTTGATTTATGAATGCTTTAATAACCCTTCAAATTTCTGATAAGTATTTAACATCAGATATAAGCAGGCCATGGGGAAAATAAGCTCTTTTGATTGCAGTTCATCTGAATAAATTGGGGTGGTGAGGCTATTATCAATAATCAACCAATGGGATTTAGCTTCGCCCTCCTTTTGTTTTTGGCTTCTTTCCCTGTGATTTTGGCTCAAGAAGTTACACATGCTACAATTTCTATTGATGGAACTGCTACAGTTGCTGTAATCGATGATAATTTTGTCTGTGCTACTCTTGATTGGTGGCCGCATGATAAGTGTAACTACAACCAATGTCCATGGGGCTATTCATCAGTAACAAACTTGGCAAGTATCTGGAGATTATAGTTAAAAAGGCTTTTGAAGGATTTAATTTGCTATTTTTTTAGAGGTATATTTAATAATTGCCTAGTTCTTTTGTATTTTCAGGATTTATCTCATCCTCTTCTTTCCAAAGCCATCCAAGGTTCGTATCATTCTTGATAAGCTTGATGGTGAATAATATTCTGCATCTTTCAGAATTAGCACTGTATTGATATATTGCTAGTCTAAAGATGATATGGCATTCATTGTGGCTATAATAGCCTTCAGGAATTTGAGAATAAGAATTGGAGGTTCTTTGCAAGACCAAGTATTGTATGGTGTTGAAAGTTTGAAAGCTCCTTGCCAACCATTTAGAAAGATGAAAGGTGGGCTCTTTGGTTTTTCAAAGGGCTGTTTACATATGAATCGGTGGGATGAACTGAACCATTTATTCAGTAGAACTGGGTGAGATTTTATGCTTGGCTCCTCTTTTTTACTTTCTTTGTTTTTTTAAATAAATTTTCTCCATTCTTACCATTATGACAAGGTAGCTAATGTTGGAGAATAATATAAATCATATCCTGGAGTTTTACTTAACAGCTGAACCTTTTAGGTGAGATGGTTTCTTGAAATGGAATCAGAATCTTGTTGACCTAACGGTCATGAGTTTTAATCTCATCACTCTTATTCTATTTGATAAAAATTAGGCACAAGGTAATGTAAACCTGTGTACAAGTTTCAAATACAAGGAGTTTTCACTTGAGAGGCTGTGTTATTGAATATATAAATCATAACCTGAAGTCTTACTTAACAGATTAAGCTTTTAGGTGAGAAGGTTTCTTAACAACTAAAAGGTCCATTAAACTAATTTGTCTAATTAAGGTACAACTTTGTCACTCAATGTTCATCCTAACATAACATCTCTCATAAGAAAAAAAAATAAAAATAAAAGGCACAACATGTGAAATGCAATTATCTAATATTCTGAACAGGGTGGTAGATTCTTATTCTTTAATGCTTGACAGCTGTGTTCTGAAGCTCAGAATTTGCTGATTGGATAGTTCAAACCTTTAAACTTAAGGCATTCATGTGGATTTAGATTGCCTCAAAAGTCATTCAACTTTTCTCAAGTCTTCAATGTAGAAGTTACTTCAAGTAAGAAGTCCCTCTAATAGATGTGTAAATGCCTTCATGTGAGCTATGTAGCAGTGTCAGCCACCAAGCATTCCATTTGTCTCTAATAGATGTGTAAATGCCTTCATGTGAGCTGTGTAGCAGTGTCAGCCACCAAGCATTCCATTTGTTTATTTCTTTTCAAATGAAGTATTTCAGTCTATTTACAAGTTATGCCCTAAACCTTTCTGTCATCTGATCTATTCCCATAACATGTTATCCCAGCTACTTATAGTCAAGTTTACTTTTTTTTTAAACTTTCAAGTTTAATCAAACATTACTTCTTGCCAAGAAATTCGGCCTTTGGAATAGACTAGTAAAGGCAGAGGTTCCTCATTGTAGGGTGCTTACCACTTGAATCATGCATTTGCAGGGCCATTGTGACATTCGGTTTGAATGCCCTCTATGGAAGGCACCAGATTAGGAAGGGTGTTTGGGGAGGAGCTTGGGATTCTAGTAATGCTCGTGATTTCATGAACTACACTGTCTCAAAAGGATACAAGATAGATTCTTGGGAATATGGTACAAGCTTTGACAATGCTCTTTACTGTTTAGATTCCACGTGCTTTTCCTCACTGCTGATGTTGCCTTTGTTATGGTAGGTAATGAGTTGAGTGGAAGTGGTGTAAGTGCAAGTGTAAGTGCTGAGCTTTATGGGAAAGATTCGATCCACCTTAAAGATATTGTCAACAATTTGTATAAAAACTCAGATCTGAAACCTGCACTAGTAGCCCCGGGAGGATTTTTTGACAAGCAGTGGTATGCTAAGCTTCTTGAAGTTTCAGGTTCAGGCATAGTCAACTATGTAACTCATCATATATACAACTTGGGAGCAGGTTGGTTGCCATGGTTTGATTGTACTGACATATGCTTATAATGTTATTTCCAATTAGAATTTTTAATCAATGACTGCTCTGAAATGATGTGCCTGTAATGGATGAACAGTTACACTAGGCTCTATTCAAAGTCACCTACCTTGTCCTCCAGGCCTTTCTTTTCTCCCCTCGTTCCTGTGAAACAAAGAACTGATATATCAGACATGATTAGTTTAAAAAGGCTGACAATCTAATTTCTCTGTGCTATTGCTGTCCTTATGAATTAACCTTGAGAAGAAACCTGTTAGCTATGTTTTCAAAACTTCTTACCTTGCTTCTTGCCTTTTATAAAAATCATAACTATCAGATGGTATAGGTCAGCGATAACAGTACGAGTCTTCTGGAATCATATATCTGACTTGTGTGTGTGTGTGTGAGAGGGAGAGAGAGAGGGGCCTCTCTATTTGTATTTACAATTTATTTTCCCATTCCAGGCATGGATCCCAACCTTGTAAATAAGATATTGGATCCCCATTATTTGAGCAAGGTATCAGAAACCTTCAGTAATCTTTCACAAACGATTCAACAGAATGGTCCTTGGGCTTCTGCTTGGGTTGGGGAATCTGGTGGGGCCTATAATAGTGGTGGTCGTCATGTTTCTGATACATTTGTGAACAGTTTCTGGTAATCTTACTTGCCTATTTGTTTCATTCTTTTTATTGAATCCCCATCCCCATTCTTTTTAATTCTTGTAATTATCGTGCTTTTTTTCCGAAGGTGGGTCACTCCATTTCCACGGGTCTTTATATGAATATCAGGTACTTAGATCAAGCTTTTTATGAATATCAGGTACTTAGATCAGCTTGGAATGGCATCCAGGTATAACACCAAAGTATACTGCAGGCAGACACTAGTTGGTGGCAACTATGGTCTCCTCAACACAACCACACTTGTCCCCAATCCTGACTACTACAGGCAAGTGCATAAATTCCTTTTATGTTATTAGAATAGTAAAATATTTGTCTCGTTGTGGGGAGAGAATTTGAAAGAAAAAAAATGAAGTAATTTCTTCTCTACCAGAGATCTAATCTTAAGTGGCCTTTCTTGGATGTTTGGTTTACATCAGTGCCCTTCTATGGCATCGACTAATGGGAAAAGGTGTTCTAGCTGTTGGAGGCAATGCTTTGCCATTCTTACGCTCTTATGCCCATTGTTCAAAAGGAAGAGTAAGTCGTGTTCTTTTTCTTCTTCTTTCTTAACTTTTATGATAGAGTATTGAGCATTTGTAGTAATGTTAAGAGACAACTGTGATACGAAGAGTTCCATTTTTTAAAAAAAAAATATGGTCTACATTGGGGCAAGATCTCATCGACATAAATGTGGTATTAAACACTTAACTTTTGTACAGTTGCAAGTTCCATTAATTAAATGTTCACTGGGACTTCGCCAAGCCGCTAAAATCAGTGAAATAATTTCAATTTTCTGAAATTGTTAAATGTGCTGCATTTATCATTGTTTTTTTTATTCTTGTCCATGTATCGTGTGAACTTCTCTAGTGACTTTCCCATGTGCCGCGGCTTTTTTCTTAAGGGTATGCTTTCAATCTCTTGAGATTAAACCTAGATTTGGACGGCATGCATGGCATGCATCTTCCAGCATGCTTTCCATGTAATTTTTGTATTACATAACCTGGAAGGCCTGCATAATGTCATGTGCAATACGCCTTCTTTTCTATAGTGGAAAAAAAAAACATAGAGAAGCTTTGTGAACTAGAACTTCTTGTTTCATTTTTTCCTCCTCAACTTCCACTCACTATCTGGATAGGGGAGTTTTGTTTATGAAAATTTACCAAGAGGTCTCAAAATTTTACTTGGCCTATATGATGCACAAACGGCAATCTAGGTGCTAAAATTGCTGGATTTTGTCTGCAGGTCAAATTTGCAGTCATTCTATTTTTTTCGCTTGTGGTATTAATTTCTCAAAACAAAGGCTTTTGGTTGAATCCTTTTACAATGTTCAGACATCATTTCGTGTGTTCTCATGCAACGGTGCACGTGATTCATATATGCATCTGTCATCTACATGTAGATAGGTACTCTTTTTTGCAACTGTCTTCATTTCATGCCTCAAAACATACTGCAACCTTGCATGAAACACAAGGTAGATTTCCACCAAGTAAAATAAATTATTTTCATCTTGTTACAGGCAGGTATAACGTTGCTGCTGATCAATTTAAGCAATCAGACTGATTTCATAATCAGTGTTCAAAATAGCATGGACATGAGATTGACCGTGGAAGAAAACATATCTGGAGAAAACCCTTTCGTGCGTGGCCTTAAGAGATCAGTTTCATGGGTTGGAAGCCGGGCATCAGATGAACCATTGTATAGAGAGGAGTACCATTTAACTGCAAAAGATGGGAACCTTCGAAGCCAGACCATGGTTCTAAACGGAATCCCGTTAGAGCTTACAGAGGATGAAAACATCCCGAATTTGGACCCTGTCCAGCTTGATGTGAGTTCTCCTTTATACATCAATCCTTTGTCGATATCGTTCATAGTATTCCCAAACTTCGATGCGCCAGCTTGTGCATAAATCTTGGAAGCAGAACTCGAGCAATAAACTTCACCTTGGTGTATATGAGATTGCAGGACAGCGATATAATGATGTAAGTTTAAGGTAATTGTAATTTTTATTAATTGTAATTATTGCAGGTGATAATGAAGTGTTCATCAGAATATATATATATATATATATATATATATATATATATATATACACACACACCTTAATGTTATTATGACAACACGTGTAGGGTTGGTTGTATGACCACCAATCACTGTCTTCCAAGAAAAAATATTTTAATTTTATCATTTAATATTTGATTAATTTGAAATTAGTATTTTTACTTTCCTGTTGTGAAATCCCAATTATATGTTAAGTTGTGTTTTTGGTTTCTTGCTCAGCATCATCTTTCATGGGTTTCTTTCTGTCAAATTTAATCCTCACTCTTTTTATTGCTATATTTTTATTTTTATTTTGAAATGAAATGAAATTTTTCTTCACAATTTTACCATGTAAAGTTCAATCGGCTAAGAATTAAATTTGTTGACTGAGCTACACGTTAGCCGAATATTAGCATTGACATCTCTTTTTGTTCAGATACTAGGGTTTGCTTCTGAGATCTGAGTGGTTAACAGAAAGAAGTATGAGTTCCAAACTGCACACAAAAATTGCGTTGCGAAAAGGGTAACCAGGACAGATTGCCACATCCCAAATGTGTTGGAATTACATGATGGTAAATAAATAAAAGGGGAGAGAGAGACCAAGCAGCACTGCATGCATGCATGCAACCTCTACTTTCCAAGCAAACGACGACCGCGTTGATTAGCACCCCTAACACGGTAATTTAGCTCATCCACGTCATCCTGGAGATGATCCAGAGCGTTGGTGTGCCTGCAATTACACAAGGAATTTCCTTTTCTTAAACGAGATAATTCTCAATCAAAGCATTTTCAGATAATCCCAATGGGGGAGACGAGTGCGAATAAGCAGACATCTGCACCAAATCAACAAATGCTGCTGAGATATCCTATAACACAACTCACCTGTCAATTTCAGTCCCCATGTCAACAGCCATATTCTTCAACTCTCCTAATATATTACTCAAATCAGACAATCCATCATCTTGCTTCGACTTCTCCAACTGTTCCAGAAGAATCCCAAGTAAAATCAGAGATGGTTGTGATTGAAAGAGCAGAAACTCATGGCAAACTTCAGTTCTCTTTTACATTGAAAAGACAGCAAACTCAAAATGAACAGATTGACTCTCAAATAATGAAATACTGGTAAACTAAAATTGCGGATGTTTGTTCCAAACTGTGCATTGAAAAAACAAAAGCCAGGATGAATAAATGACTTGGTGACTGGGTAGCACAAGTCTGTCCTTATGATCTAATTTCTATACGCCCCTTCAGGAGACGAGGGAAAAGGATGGACACGCTTACCAATAAATAAAAATCCTAACCCAGTGTGGAAACCGTAAATTGATCTAGAAGGGAAAAACTAGTGCACTGAATCTCATGTTTGGAAGAATAGGACGAAGGTCTATGTCACAGCCCCTCGCTACCAGATATATTGCGAGGAAGAAGAAAGGAGACCATCTACAAAGTTCATGATACCAAGAAAACTTAATCTATTGTCATTTAAAAAAATAATCTGTTCTGCAGCCACGTAGCAGTGTACCTTCTATTTGCTATGAATAATGAGAAAATCACAAAATAAAAGCAAACCTCAACTTTCTGGAATGAGTTGGTTGGCTCAGGAAGGGGGTTTTGCGTGCTGGACTGTCCCTTAAGTGCAGGATTCAACCCCAACTTCTCCCTCTGCTCCAAGAGGTTACCCCTCCTTGGAGGCGAAGCATCTGCAAAAGATAGCAAACCACAAATACATTAAAAGACAAAAACAAAAAAACACTCTTAGAGTTTATATTATTTTAACTTCATGCTCTTGAGCCTTTCCTGCAAATCATAAAATACTCTACATGTAGATGGGTGTTCTCATCTCCCTCATTATTGTTCTTCCCTGGAGCCTTTTCATCTTTAAATTAGGTTGCCAATAAAAAAAATGAATGAAAAGGAGTATAAAAAAACATGGGTCCCATAGGAAAGAAAAAGAAGTTTGAACCCCTCAACTTTTTTCAGAAAATAAACAATAATAGGTAGCTTAATGTAATATCAATTTTTGAAGGGGGGACAAAATGACATGTAGATCACAGCAACTAGGGATAGAAAGTAACCTCTTGTGATAACAGGGCCCATAATTGGACGATTCTTTTTCGGCTTCCAAGTTTTAGAGAACATGCCCCCAAGACTTCCCAAAAGCTTCTCACCCTGGAAACAGAAACAACCATGAAATTCCTTTTAGTCAACAAAATCAATGGAGAGCATAAACTTGGGGAGGAATCATGAGATAGCAAGGGCACAAAAACTGATATTCTAAACTACAGTCTTAACAGGTTTAAACAATGATTTTTCCAGTACACTGCTTTTTTTGGTTGGTGGCAGGGGTTTGTCCAAGATTTGAAGCCTAGTGGATAAGGGGGCGATGGCTTTAACCTCTGTCAGGTTTCTTTAAAATACCCCCTATCAAACTAAACTCACAAAGCTCGATCTAAATAAGCTCTGAAATTTCAAAAGTCTTATTGGAAATCATAAAGCACAAGAGCAATAGATCTATTAATGATCATGTTATAGCAAACTCATCAAACAGGATGGTGCTCTCAAAATAATCCATCTAGATATGAAATACAAAAACTCCAAACACCATTTTATAGATTGTGTTAACAACGGTTATGCACTAGCTCATCTCATTATGTGAGAAAATCTAAGTAGCATGCATTAAATTCATGAACCATTTAGTAAGATCTCAAACTAAGTCATACCCGACTAAGATCATGATCAATCTCGACAGCAACATCGTGGGTCTTGGTAATTTGCTGACCCTGTTCATGCAGGGTGATCAAAGTTCTTGCTGCACCCTCTCTCATGTCTTCAGCAATCTTCAAGCAGCCATTAACTGATTTTGTGGTCTCCTCAGCCTTGTAAACAGCATAATTCTCCAATTCTTGAACAGATTGGTTCTCTAGTCCTCCAGAATCACGGAAATCATTATTGTATTCATGTCTTGCTGCTGAAGCATGGAAATATTTAGATGAAGCTGACGACCCTCTTTCCTCATCACCATCAAAAGGATTGGTGCTAAAATAGGATGCAGTTAGATTGGGTTGAGAAGAAGTTTTTCTTGAAGGTTTAAGGTTCTTCTTAGTGTCAAACTCGTCATCAGAATCAAAAGGGTTTGGGCGAGAAGGAGCTGGACATTCAGGGTCAACCTTGTTATGCTTAGAGATCTTCAGGGGAGATTTCTTTGAGACAAACATTATGTGAAAGAGGGTAAAGAAGAGTTTAATAAAGGGGATGCTGAGCAATCAATTGAGATTCCTGAAGAAACAAAACACAAGTGAGATGGTGATGGTTAACAGCATTCAACGCAAAAAGAATCCTGTACAGTGCAGTTCGATTTAAGCACATGAATCTTGATTTCAAAAAAATCACAATTGGAGAATAAAAAAGAATCACCGTAAAGAAGGTATTCGAAGATTTATGAATACGATTGATTTATTTTAATTACTTTCTACATATGTGTGGATAACCCAGAAGAAAAGAAACGATCTTGAGCAAGCAACTAGAAACAAGAGAATCTTTCTACTAGGAGAAAATTAAACAAGATTTATCCCTTCTGTTTATTTTATAACATTCATCAAGAAACTTGAGTTTTCTGAGCGAGCACGCGGAAACATCAATTCTCCGTCAACTGGGATCACTTCATAACAACCCAGAAAGCGTGCGAACAAGTACAAAAAATGGAGTCTTTTTACTTGCACAAAAAAAAAAGTAAATAAACAAACAAGTATAATACATACCTAATAGAAATTAGACTGCTGCAGGAGGAGGTAGAGGTAGCAGTTGCAGTGCAAAGGAAATCCAAGCAACCTCTTATTGTTGTTTCTACGAAGAGAATGCAAAAATCAACGCGGAGGCACAGCGAAGTCTTGGGTATATAATAATAACAAGAAGAAGAAGAAGAAGAAGAAGAAACAGTCTAGTCTACTATGGAAATTAGAAACAGTCTTATTTGACTATTATTCTTTTCCTTTTCTTATTAATAAATTAAAAAAACCTGACGTGAATTCTCGGTTTTTTATTTAATTTTTAAATTTTATTTTTAAATATTGTAGTTTTCTAATAACAAAATCTAGTATGGTGATTCATTTGTGTAGTATCAATTAATTAATTAATTATAAATTAAATTTTATATTTTTTTATAAAATAATATCAATTTTTTAAACAGGCTGGCTTGGCTTTTTATGGATGAGCAAAACCTTTCATTTTTAGTGGCTGGATTAATAATAATAGTAATAAAAAATAAAAGTACTTGAACCTACAAGATAGTTTGTTTTTTTTTTTGGCTTTTCTTGTTGCTTAGAATAGTTGTTCGTCGAAAGAGATTATTAAAATTGCTGATTGAGAAGGTTACCAAATGGGTTTGACGTTCGCGAGTGGGAAAAGACACGATCTTTGATGTTGGACCGTTATCCTACAAAATAAAGACATCTTCCTCTACTTGTAGACCTCTTGATAAAAAGGTTTTTGAGATATGAGATATCGCCTCAATCCATGCCAAGAAACTTCGAGGAAAAAACAACCAAACACTTCACTTCGAAGAATGGCTTCAGCAGTAGGATTTGTCTTCTCCTTACCCGCGAAGCAATCACACGGATAATAAGCTAGAAAATTCAAACGAACAGATTTCTGGCTGATTAATCAGAACATCTCATGCCCCGAAGCGGTGAACATTAAAACAAATGGAAAGATTAATATCAAAAATAAATTTAAAAAATATATAAAAACGTTGTTTTGAAGCATTTACGAATAAAAAACAAAACAACCGCTACCAAAATATCAAATGTTCCACTCAAATGCGGTGTTGAATATCATTCCACGTTGCATTCGTCAAAACCAAAAATTATAGCAATGAAGTAAATATTGCTCATAGCCCATCATTTGTAAATATAATTTTATTTCCTTCCCTGTAATCCGCTGAATCATCTATAAAACCATAGTCGCAAAATTTGCCTTCTAATATGCTCTTGTAACAGATAAGTATTGACATGTTTCCTGAGACACCGTACAGTGCAGATTTCTTCAGAAATCTCAAAATCCATAAGCATCAATATCATTAATCAATGGTTGTAGAACCCAACAAGCTGCGGTGAAGGTGTTGATAGATTAGTGGAAAAAATTGTGTTTTATGCACAGATATAGTAAAGGGTGCTTGGAATACTTATTTCTTTACTATGACTGTGTTACTCGATGATGTGACAGTTTGTGATTGGGATTTATTAGCTAATTCATTCCATAATTATCATCATATCTCTAATTGTGATAATAGTTGAGGCTAGAGGTTCTGAGTCAAGCTCCATACATGGCTACCAAGTATCTCCACCAGATAGCAAGTAGAGAGAAGATAAAATGCAGGCTTAACCTGTCATGGAAGAAACCCTACTAGTTGGACACACTTCTTTGGCTAGAACAAATTGTAAACGAAGTCACTACCTCTTCAACAAAAGCTTAAATCAAATAAGAAAACAACTGCAATTTTGTTTCTGTTTTTTCCCCCTCAATGCTAGAGAAAGGCATGACCCAATTATGATCCAACCATCGCAGCATGCCAGTAGAGAGAATTCAGAGATAATCAATACCTACAGCATATGTGCATGAATAGAAAAACCTGTTCTTCACCCCCGTCGTTTAAAAATCAAGATGACTACCATTTTCCTATGCAATGTTCCCTCTTCCCAATATATGACATGTTCTCATAGTTCTTACAGTTGATCAGAGTTAGCTGTCTGAACAGCTGAAGGCATGGCCATGGTAGCATTTGCTGGAACCCCACCCATTGAATTCCGCATGACGAAGACGTGACAAACCACTGCCCTAAAACAATATAACCTTCAGAAGATGCTGATTTGTGAAACAAATATGGTGTAAATAAACTCTGATTAGCAGTTTTTTTTGTGAAAATATCTCACTGCACGTCTCTCTCGAGTAGTAGGTCACAGTGAGAGCTGGAAGAAAATCCAAGATGCGAAATTACATACTATGTAACTTTTAGCCAGTGTCATTTGATGTTCAGTCAGAATTCTCAGTGTAACTGTGCACTGAAATGATAAAATGCTGGAGGCATGTTATCACATGCTACCCATATGAAATATTAGCACCTAAATGCATATATTTTTATATCATTGATGAGAGATGCACATATGGTAAGTACATTTTTCACATGCTTGCTATCATGTACTGAACCATGCAGTTGATTTATCTCTTGGGCAGCTATCACAGAACCAAATTCAGACATTGTAAAATAAACAAAAAATAGCAACCAGCATCCTTAGGCATCACTGAATAAAAATAAAAGCAATCATGACAACACAGCACACAACAGTATCTTAGATGCAATTCACCTGCAGAGCATGGAGAGAGGAAGGATTAGATAGACACAAACCTGAACCTTTATTTCTTCCATAGTTCTTAATGAAGCCGATGCCTATGATTCATGGATATGCCCGACAGCAGCAAAAAACTTCCTCTGTTCTCTTTCAATCTTACTCAGAAAAACAAGGACCTTCAGAATTATGTAAGCCTCTATCAAGTAACATGATGACTGCAAATTAAACATCAATACCTGTGCCTCTAATTCAGAAATTCTCTGCAGAGATGCCTGTTCAATGCAAGCACGGCGCTTGCACTCCTCTTCAAGCAAACCTGTCATTTGGTACCTCAGTTCAGCCATTTCTTGTGCTAGATCATCTGCTTCTTCATTTGCCTTTGATTTTTCCT
The DNA here is from genome assembly GCA_032356905.1 of Salix exigua. NCBI lineage: Eukaryota > Viridiplantae > Streptophyta > Magnoliopsida > Malpighiales > Salicaceae > Salix > Salix exigua. The sequence continues at coordinate 1,964,556 of CM063602.1, read as the reverse complement.
CTCTCAATTCATCCTAGTAACAATTCATACGTGTAACCTCAGCAAGCTAACAAAAGATACAAAATTCAAAGCACTGCAAGTGCCAGAACAACTTTAAAATGTAATTAAGTTTATCAGCATCTTAGCATTGTTTAACATAATTATAGATCTTCATAGGTCAAAATTCATACCTTAAGCTGCTTCACAAGAACTTCGTATTTTCTTATCTGATGTGACATGCTCTCCATCTGCTCCTTCAAATTTGATTCCGGTCCCAGTAGTGTTGTTGCAAGCGTTGAACTTCATGTATTTCACAAAAATTAGTAAGAGCATCACAAAAAAAATCAGTATAATTCTTAATCAAAGTCTTATTAAAAGAATTAATGTTTATCCTCTATGTAAGAATTTAGAGTTATGGAAATGGCCATTACTTAGAAAGGCATGGCATCCAAAATATATCTTTGGAAAAAGCGTTCAAATAAAGTGTTTGATGTGTCTTTTTGTGGATATTTATGCCCACAATTCTCAAAGGGAAAAGGTTGGTATCTAAGAGTTCTTAGCCTGGCACAGAAAGTAGCTGTAGAAATCGAGTAGCATGTAAAAATTTAAGAGTTCTTATGATCAAAAGCAAGCAACTAAATTAATAGAAATGCATGATTTAACTTACCTCATTTCTTTTGACATGTTACTTTTCTGTTCTATCTCACTCAGGTATGATTGAGTATTAAGTTGTTTTGTGTCCTTGTTTTCAATCCATTCCTCAATCCGCTGAAGAAATAATTTAGAGTTCACATCAGACATAACATGTTTGCCCCTCAATTCTATGTTCTCTTTCTCTACACATTCAATAGTTTCCTTTGCCTCACGAATCTGAAATTCAAGTTCTTTAATTAACCCATTCATCCTAGTATTTTCTTGGAAGGTTTCTTCCTGGGTATTTTTAGCTTTAAAGCAAGTCTGCTCCAAAGATATCATATCAAGCTTCATGCTCTCTATTTCACATTGGAAATCTAGAGTTAGAGATGAAATTGACTCCTCCAGCTTCCCTATGCACAGAGCTGACTCCTGCAACTCTACTTCTTTGCTCTCTAGTTCCTGTAACAATAACAAGTGCTCTGAATCACACCTTTTCAGTTCCTCCCTTAACTGGCCAATGCTTTCTTGTAGATGTTCCATGTTTGCTAATTTCAACTCAAGCTCATTCACATGCTCCCCCAGGGTGTATACCTCTGAATTCCTCGTATTTAGTTGATCCTGCAAGTAATCTATGACAAATGTGATGATCAAGTTAAAGCCAAATCAAATAATCATATTAACATCCAGTCAGGAATTGAGGGCAAAATGCAGCAATCAGTAACATACATATGTAGTAGAAATTCAATTCTCATTCAATATCCACCCCTAGATAGTACTGAATATAGCAGACAACAAATATTGAAACCCTCCTGTACAACCATATCTATGAAAATCATTTGATGGGATTTTGGACATAGGTGATCATTTGTCTATGTACAACTTCACCATTAATTAATCAAAACCTCAGTTTAAACAATAAACTTAACAAAAGGAGCTCAAGCTTAAAATTATAATTCTCAGTATTATTATAATTCTCAGTATTAAGATAGACCAAGTGCAGCATTTGATATTGGACAAATAATGTCTAATTTTTAAACGAACCCATCAAATGATTAAGATGTACCAAAAAAGGACCACTACCTATCTCTTGAGAGCAGTTCAACAGCTCCCTTTCCAACTTCTGAATGTGTTTCTTGTCTTCAGTACGAGCCTCTGATAATTGTTTCACATGTAGTTCTAATCTCTGCATCCAAAAAATCTGAAATCAGATCTTTTTGTTCATGTTGCATTCTTAAGCTACATTTTCAATCCTCACAAGACAACTACAAGCACATAGTAGAAAGCAGAACAGAGGATGATCTATGAGATTGAATGTGCTGTTTTTTCTTCTATTTTTGTATAATTTGCCGTAACCCTTGTTCTTCAATCACTAGTAAAGTAAAAGTGACTGGTTAAGACAGCAAAATACAAATCAAATTAAGATGATATGAAGATTAAATGATTAATGCCGAAAATTAGTTACTTGAGGGTTGGAAATGAACTCCTAAAACTGACTCACCAGTAAAACAAGAGAAGAACAAATGTCCATGTTTGTGTAGGGCAGATTCCATCAGCTAAAACAGTTTCAATTAATATGAATGGATTAAATGCTGTTTTCTTAAAAGGATTTCCAAAAATGGACAAAAAGATTTGGGCTGGAGGACATATTATACAAGCAATATACAATCCAAATCTTAAAATTGAAGACCAAGCATTTAAGCGGGTGGAGTTTTTACTTCGACTATCTATGAGAGCACTATATGATCCTTTGACAGGGGATGCTGGCAGCAGCCCTCAAAAGTTTTTAGAGGCATTCTAAGAGTGATTCCAATGCTCAAGCATTGATTTGGCACATGGCTAATAATGAAAAACTTAGTTGGGAACTTGATTAGATCATAAGGGTATCTTGGTAATTATTGGATTTGCTTGAAAATCTAAAAATTACAATATTTTATTTTATTAGTCTCAGAGTTATTAGGCTGTCCTATTCTAAAAAGGAATAGTTATATCGAAGGTTTAGGAATCCATGTTTCATTGGATTTGGACTAATAAAACTCTATAAAAAAGCATGTAGTCATTCAATATTTTGATTACAGTTTATGAATAAAATTCCAGCAATTTGCTTGTGATTGTGTGTCTCAATCTCTCCTAGATGTGACTCTTAAGAACCCTTGTGTGAAGCTTAGGTTTTCCTTTTTCCCTAGGTGTGACTCGTAGAAATCTATAGTTCCAGCAAAAACCCCAACAATACAGCCCTAAATAGCCTCTGAAGTCAGATCCAGAACAGCAAGCTGTCCCTCATCATCCTTCATATGATGCAAATTTGCTAGGCAGATCATGGAATGGCCTGAAGCAAAGTAAATCGAAAAGATCTTCCCTCTTAAGCTAAATTCATCTCAAACACGCTCCGGAAAATGGATACAAAACCTAACCATATATTATGAATATGAACACAAGTAATGACTTACATATCATAACATTATATTTTGCATAAAAGGAATAACAATCAATCTCGCATTAAATAAAATTCACCCTGATCAGTTCAAAGCTCTGGGGTTGTGAATCTCTCAGCATGTCCTTTTCTTTTCGCAGCTGCAGTGATGCAAGAGATAACTGGTTGATGAGTTAGATGCTATATGACTTTAGACAGAACAACTGAGAGTCTTTGATTGTTGAAAAATGAACCTCTCTGCATCGAGTCCCAATTTGCAAAAGTTCCTCAGCATCAAAAGAGCTGTGGCCATCACTTCTGGAGCTACTCGACATTTAAACAAGAAAGCCTGGATTGCGAGCACAAACAAAAAAAAACAGAGATGGATGCCTATACTATTAAGAAGCAAAACACAAATTCAATAACACTTGAAGCATAGAAACATGTATACGATCATGTCAATCAAAGGAAAAACAAATGTCTTCGAGTTATTCGAAAGGTGGACAAGCATTCACTAAAAAAAAGAGAGAGGGAGAGAAAGCAAACTTAAATGAAAAGTGCAAAAGATGGAAACTAGTTATATTCATCATCTTCTTAAGCATAAGCACCAACCCTTTTTACGTTTCCACAAATCAACATTGTTTTGCATGATTCTGATAACATTGGTTGATAGCTAAAAAGGAAAAATAATCATTATTGCAAATATTCACAATAACAACAACAACAACAACAAAAATGAAAAATAAATGATACAGAACTTGTATAGAATGACTCCTGCCTCATTGTTTCTGCTGATATAAGAAAAATTGCAAGAGTATTACTAAAGCTAACATGGGTTTTCTTCATTTGACGATATAGAGTGAACCATTAACAAGATAGAGTTAAGATAAATAATGGGGGGCAAGACATAGTAATCTGCTAATAATAAGATTATCAATCAAGACCCAAACCCCATGAAATTGAAATGTAAATGAGGCAACTTCGTATGAAAATAATCATCAAAATCATGACAGAGGGTTACCTGAGAAATAACTGATAATAGTAATAAGAGAAATATAGATAGCTTCAGTTTCAAGGAGATGGATGAATTCAGAGATTATCGACGAGTAACGATGATGATGATGATGATGGAAAGCCAATTTTAAACTCAGCCGAGGAGATGAGCTAGCGCCATTCATGAAAAGCCCCAAACGAATTATTATTATACAATTTTAAACGTCATATGTCTTTCTTTACCTAATAATTTTTATTTTATTTTTTTTATTTGATCTTTTGTTAAAGTTTTTTATGATTTCTTTCTTTTGATTTTTTGTTAAAGTTTTTTATGATTTTTTTTTGTTTTAGGTTTTATAATAATAATAATAATAATAATAATAATAATAATAATTTAATGGTATTCTCTTACTGACTCTTTTGTTAATGTTTTATAGGGTTTTTTTTTCTCTCAGGATAATTTGATAATTTTTATTCTTTTAACAGTTATGTAACGTAATGTGATATTTTTTTGATAAATTTTCAGGTCAAATAATTTTTTTCCATTCAATAATTTTTATTTTTATTTTCATTTATTTTATTTTTTGCATTTTCTCTTTTGTTAATGTTTTTAGGTTTTTTTAATAGCCTTTGATTTAATTTCATTTTCTTCCCGTTATTAAAGCAATAATAATTTAATGTTTTTATTTTTTGTTCTTACATGCTTTTTTTTTATTAATAATATTTTTTTTGTTTTCTCTAAGATTTTTTGAATAATGTTTATTGTTTTGACAATGATGGTGATGATAATTTCATAAGTTAAGATTTTGATTTACTGTTATTATAATAAAAGAAATTGTTTTTTTTTATTACATCAAATTTTACATACTAAAATATTATTTTTTAATCTCAACAATTATAAAGATTATTTATTTCGTCCGCAATACACCCCCAACGTAGTGCGGGCAATTCAACTAGTTACACTTCTATCATTTAAACCTCAAACCTTTAATTTTATCAATTTTACGCCAAAGCTACATGAACCTTTGACAATATCATCCATTGTCGGTGTTAATTAAATATTTTGTCCAATCACAGACACCAAAATACATTTGAATATACTATAAAATATGTTACCTTTCTTTCGTGGATCAAATGCATTATATTCTTTACTATTTCTTATTTCTTAATAGGTAAAATCTTTTTAGAATATTATAAATTTTAAAATATATATTTCGTGTAGATGCATAGGAGGCAAAAAATAACCCTTGGATAAAATAAAAAATAAAAAAGGAATCTTTCATTAAAAATATTGAAGGTCAAAGGTAAACCCATGCATTATAGAGTAATTTGTAACAAAAAATAATAAAACTGAGAAAAACAAGTTATTATGAACTTATAAAGGGAAAATATCAAGTGAATTAAAATAATTTCAGATGATATGATAAAGATTCATTGCGAGAAAAATGTGTGTTTTTACAAAACTATTCAATGAAAGTTAAAATAGTAAATAAGAGAATAAAACTTTATTTCCCTTTTAAAAGGAATTAAAGGCGACAATTGTATTGAAAAACTTCTTCTCTTCTTTTTTCCCCTCCATTTCTTCATTATGTAAATTGAAGGGATTGTTCACAAGGAGAAAAACTAAATTAAGAACCTAGATAGAGAGTAGGAAGCATGAAAACAAGAGGGAGAAGATCAAATTTAAAGAAAGAGGTGAAATTTTGGAAGAAATTACATTCTAACTCACCAAATTTGATTGATTGTTTATGGTTAACATGGATTTGATGGTTTTATTTCATTCAATTTATTTTTATAGAAAATGATAAGAAAACCTCAAATGTTGTTTGTTATGGTTTGTAGAAATTGTATGTTGTAGGATATAAGTGTGATATATATAGGTGTTTGAAATTGTTAAATAAAAGATAAAATAAAAGGATTAAGAAAAGCTATGGATGTTGAAATTGGAGTTTATGGGGAGGGGATTTAATGAACATTGATGTGGAAATGTTAGCCTCACAAAATATAGCGAGGTTAAATTATATTGGAAACAAAGAAAATGATGAAATAAAACAAAATTAAAAAAAAACACTAGATCCTTGTTCACTACATGATCAACAATTTATAAAAAGTTTAAGGATTTATCTATATGAGAGATAGATTGTTGATCTAAGTTTCTATTTTCATGTGCTCACACTGCAAGCTTTTTAATGGAGTTTTTTTATTTTATTTTATATCAAGCACTTGAACCTGTTTCTCAAGATAAAAAAAATTAGTGTTTTAATTTATTTTGGTGTTTTAATGTGCAAGTATCAAACTAAGTTTTTTTAATATTTATATATATATATATATATATTATTTTGATATATTTCTTAATATAAATAATTTTGAAAAGAAAATATTACTACAGTATCAAACTAGCTCTTAGTCTTATTTGACATTTCATACAACTTAAAAATAAAATACTAGAATTGTGTCTCATGCCACATGCTTTTTGAGTCTAATAAGATGATTTAATTTATTATATAATATAAAAAGGACTATAGATGTACTAAATTTAAAAGGGAGAATGATAATGGCGACTTGCAAAAACAATTCTTTCTAAAAGAAACTGAATTCTAATATAATCTAATGTTAAATGATAAAATAAAAAAATACCCTGAGTCAATACTAGTTAGCATGATACACTCGTGACAAGTGTCATAGAGTCAAACTATCCTCGTAGAAACCAAAAAACAAATAAAACAAAATTCAATATTTAATCAACACAATGTTAAAAATTAGAATATAAACAATTGGTATAAAAAAAGACATGTGGAAATATGGTTTAACATTTTATACTTATGAATCGGGGCACAATAACAAAGATCACATTATCAAAATATATTACGAAGTTTAATTTTCAATCAATCCAATATTAAATGATAAAATTAAAAATAATCTAAATAAAAAAACAAATATTGATCAAATTTGACATAAAACAAAATGAAATAAAATGATGTAAGAGTCGTGGGCAAATACAAGTCATCATTAAAAACTTGCAACCTATACCGCAAGGATGAGTTATCCTTATAGAAGAAAAAAAATGTTGCCTATTTTTTAATAAACTCAATATTAAAAAGAAAATTAAAAAGAAAAATAATTGTATGACTCAATCAAAAACAAAAACTGAAATCATTTCATACTCTTGGCCCGAAATCATCAGAATGAGATCACTACAATATAATTTTTTTTTTATAAAACCTTATTTTGATCAAATTCAATGCTAAAGAATAAAATTGAAAACAAAAACAATTTAAAAAAGAATCAAAAGAAAAAAAAGGAGTTATTAAAAGAATAAAAATCAAACTTGATATAAAAATAAAATAAAATGATACGAGATAAAATTTATTTTTAAAAAAATAACACACACATATTTATATAAAGACCAAATTTGATATGAAAATCAAATAAGATCAAATGTTAAGGAATAAGATTGAGAAAAAAATCAGTCAATAATATTTTAAAATAAATAATAAGGAATAAAAAGAATAAGAACTACAATTAAAATAAAAATACAATTGGATGACATATTTTTTAATTTTTGTTAATCCAATATGATTCCCGAATAAAAGGGGAGAAATTTTTTTTGCAACCAAACCGCCGCGAATCATAGCACACATGTTGTCTCATAAGATTTGTTGTCACTCCATGATTTGGGTTACAAGGTGATTGTATATTTTTTGCACTGAAAGACGCAACACATAATAATGTTTGAAAAAAATGCTAGTGTCATCTTTATATTGATATATCTTTCTATAACTTTATATTAAAAGAAATTTTATATTATTAAAATACTGAATTGTTATTGATTCTCCTTTATCATTACAAAAAAAAGAATATGAAATGGCAAGAAAGTCTAAGAAAATTAATTTGGTTATAGGAAAATTCTTTTTTTTGAAAATATAAAAAAATATCAAGAGTGTTTTTATAATGTCATACATTTGTCCAAAATAATTAGTTTGGACATAATTATTGTTAAAATGTTAAAAAATAGTTTATAAGATAATTTTTTGTGTTCAATAATAATGTGAAGTAATACAAATTTACAAAAATGAGATAAATTTTTTTTTAAAGAGAATTGAAATTGCAGATGTATGAGTAGATCATTGATAAAATTCATTCAAGATGAAATATGTATTTTCTGCAGCAAATTGACTGATTGCTGGGTTTGTTTTTAACTATTTTGTTAAATATTTAAATGAAATATAATAAAATTGTAATTGATAATATTCACTAAAGATAAGTTATTTACTTTCTACAACAAAATGATTAATTATTATAAATTATGAATTGAAATGTCTTATTGTTATTATTATGAATGAAAACAAAACTAAAAAAAATAGTAGAAACATAAAAAGAAAAATATTTGATTGGAAGAATAAATGAAAGTAATTAAAGGAAATAAGTAAAGCTAGTATTATTATCATTATGAATATAATTATTATAATCATTTGGTTTCTAATAAAATTATTAAATTAAATAAAAAATTGTAACACAAGAGCAAGCAAGAAAATATTTATAAAAAAACAATTACTGAGATTATTATTGTATAGACAATTAAAACAATAAAATTATACTAAATCAATAAAAAAACAAAAAAAAACTTTAACAAAGAGTAAAAAAAACCCAAAATAAATTATTAGAATTTAAAAAATTATTTGATTTGAAGAATAAATGGAAAAAATGAACAAAGAGAAAAAATAAAAATATTAATTTTAATAAAAGATAAAACAAAAACAACAAAATTAAAATTAAAACCACAATAAATATTATGAGAAAAAATAATTTGATTCGAATAACATGTAAGAATGATAGAAATTATTAAAGAAAAAGAACAAAGAGAAAACAAGAAACATCAAGTTTAAAATGATTACCAATATAAATTAAATTTAGAGGATTAAACTAAATAAAGAGAAAACCCTAAGAAAAAAGAAAATGATAAAATTCAATAACCAAAACAAAAAACATGAATACTAAATAAGGACAAAAAATGAAGATCATCTAAAAAGGATCGAAAAAACCAAAGTATTGAAACTAAACAAAAATTTAAAAGAATAAAATATTTAAAACTTTTGTTTTTGTCAAATACTTATTTTCATTGTTTACCTTCAAATATAAAAATAAAAATAAAAAGAATAACCTAAGTAATTTATTATTTGATATTATTGTATATATTAAGTAATTCATGTAACAAATTATTGTTATATTTTTTTTAATGACAATTTAATAATTTTGAAATTGGTCATATTTTCTATTTTTCATTTTGTTCTTTATTCTTTTAATTTTCTGAAATAAATGATACCGTGGTGTTTTAAAATCTCTCTATTTGTTTCGCTCCCAAAATTTTTATTTGTTGCAATTTTGTCCTTTGATTGAAATTAATTATGTATTTTGTTTTTCATTTCGACCTTTATTATTTGAATTTTTTTATTTGATATTAATTCTCTTGATTTTTGAGTATTTTTTGGACAATGTTTATTTTTTACCCTTATTTATGCATATATGCTTTTTGTTTTTGTTTTAAAGTTTTGTCATTTTATTTTTTGTTGTTTAATTTATATTGATGATCATTTTAAAATTAATATTTATTTGTTTTCCCTTTGTTCTTTGTTTTGATGTTTTCTGTTATTTTTATCTGTTATTCGGATCAAATTATTTTATGGTTTCATTGTTTGCACGATAATAATGATAATTTTATTATTATTATTTTTTTATTTTTTTGTTTTGTAAAACTAGTTTTTTTTTATTCTTCAAGACAATTTAATGATTTTAATTGGTTGGAAAATAATTTTGATAATAATTATAACTGTTATTGTTGTTGTAACCCAATTTTGGGTCATGCCCCAAAACTATCAGAAAATAACAAAAAATAAAATAAAATGGGGGATGGTGTCGGTAAAAAATCAAGTTAAAATTTGGAACATTTTTGAAAGATTGATTGTACCCTTTTTGTGCCCAGAAATGAAAAAATGCGGATCCAAAGCTAAAGTAATTTATTATGAGATAAATTCGCGTATAAATTAAGTCACAAAATATAATTATATTTTTTATGGACCGATTTGATACAGTCGTTGGTTAATATAAAAGCGTAATTATATTCAGGGATTAATTTAGGTGCGGTTGAAGGGTTTAATTAAGATTGACGACTTAATTATACTTTAAATGGATCAAATTAATTTTATTAAAGGTTTAGTCAGGAAGAAATCAAGTGCTTAAATTTAATTCGGGCTCAATTGTTGATATTTGAATTTTCGTTGGTCGATTTGAATTTTTCAAGCCAATTAAGCGAAATCGGGGACCTAATTGAAAAAATAAGAGTTTTACGGTCGAGTGGGGAACTATATTGCACAGATAAAAATCAAGGACCAAATGTGCGCAAAATAAAGTTAATGTTGAATTTTTCACGAGGATATAGTTGCACAAGATCGTAAGTTTAAGTTCAATTAAGGGTGCAATTGGAAGAGTAACAAATGGAGGGACCAAACTGTATTGTATACCCAAAAACAACAAAACTTGAGCCACCCGAAAAACCCCACTTTGAAGACAAAACTCTCCACCATCCACATGGGATTTTGAAATTAAAAGACAAAGACATTGAGCTACCCATTTTTCTTGAGCAAACCACCCCATATTCATCGAGCTACCCGCGTGAGAGCCCCGGTTTTTGATGAACTGTCGGCTTTATAATGAAAAAAACGAAAGGAGGCAAGGGGGCTGGGGGGAGAGTGAGAAAAACACAAAGAAAAAAAGGGGAGGAGAATTGGGACGAAAACTTTCGTTTGGGTGGGGATTCGGTTTTCAAGTTTTTTTCCGGATCTTCATCTTCCCGCTCGGTCTGTTGGCTCTCTCTCTCGGACACCGAAACGAGGGACCTCTGTTCTCTCTCTCTCTCGTTAAGTTGTTCTCTCTCGGTGTGAAGGAAAAAACTCTGGTGACCACACTTCATCTCAGCATCACCATCTCTCTCTCGGCTCTACGTCTTCCTCTCGGATTGAAACCAGGAAGCTCCCTCTCTCTCTCTCGGTAAGCTGCCTCCCTCTCTCCCGGTCTAAGAACAAAACCTCACCATAAACCAGCTTTCACCTCGCCTGCCAACCTCAGCGTCCTTGTCATCTCGCTCGGCCTCTGTCTCCCTCCATCTCTCAGCGTCTGTTCTTCTCTCCCAAAGAAAGCCATCCCGACATCTCTCTCTCTCATAAAACTGCCCTCTGTTTTCCTTGCCATTGATTTCGGCCAACCGAGCTTCCGCCCCCGTCAACCACCGTTTTCTCTCCTCCTCATCATCGTAAGTTTTCTTTCACCCCCAGAAACTCCTCCACCATCTCAGGCCAGGAGAGAGACAACGACAGAAGCTACATCGACAGCCCCTGCAACAAGCTCCGGCGACTTCCAGGCCATTTTCCGGCAGGCTCAGGCCACCATTTCCGACGATACGACGACCAGAAGAATCACTACAACATCCTCTACAACCAGGTACCAACCGTTTCCCTTTTCTTCATACTTGAAAAATCGCCATTTGCACTGTGGATTGTCTTCTCTGCATGCGGGAGGAAGATTGATTTTACGGGTCGGGTCGGGCACAAACCCGGCCCAGACCCGTTAGATCGTCTGGGCCACGGCCCAGACCAGAGACGTCTGGGCCACGGCCCAGACCCCCATGAAAGGCTGGGCTGTCAGCCCAGCCCGAGCTTGGCTGGGCTGGCAGCCCAGATTAATTAAGGGGTGGGCTGGCAGCCCAGCCCACCCCGAAAATATATAATATATATATATATATATATATATATATATATATATAATAATATAAATAGTAAAAAAATATAAAAAAATATAAAAAATATTTTTATTTTTTATACAAAAAATCTAAAAAAAATGTGTTATTTTTCTTGCATAAGGCCAATACACTAGCATATTTTAAAAATTATTTTCTTTTAAAAAATATATATTATCTAGGGTTTTTGAAGAAAAAATGAATTTTAGCATGGATTTTGCTAAAGGAAAAATCATTTCTTGCATTTTGAGATTTTACAATATGTTTGTAAAATCCAAAGGGTATTGGCCAATATTCAAAAAAATATAAAAAAACTTTTCGGTGATTCATATTATTTATTTTCCGGAGTTTGGATAAATTCGATCCAAAATATTCGGCGTAAACATGTAAATATTTTTTTTTTATATTTTAGCAATTATAAGACAGACAAAAACATCAAGCAGCTTACCTTAGGTAGGGCGTACTAGGGGTGGTAAAACCTTCCCTTACCCTAGAATCTCTGCAAGACCAGTACTAGGTTTCCTAGTAACCGTAATACTAGGTGGCGACTCCTTTTGTCAAAAAAATAAATAATTCCCCCGACACATAATTATCTCCCCTGCTCATGGGGACTAGTTGCCACGACGCCGCTCGCCAGACATTTTTGGGGTGCGACAGAATGGCGACTCCACTGGGGACGAAGGACTAAGCTTGATAATTTTGTTTGTTTATGATCTGTTAATTATTTGTGTTTATTTCATTCATTTATTGTCATGTTGCTATGAATTATTTATTTGTTTAAAAGCTTTAGCATGCATCTTTTCATCCTGTCATCATAATATGCCTCGTCATGCATCACTTTTATTTATTTTGAGAGCACACACCAACTTTAAGTTACGTGGGGGACTAGCAGCTTACCTATGACTTGAGTCAAGGTTTAAGTTTGTGTAAACCCCAACTCTTTGCTGAGAGCTTAGATGATAGTGATTGGTATACGTATCATCCCATTATCTGCTAAGACCCCATATTGCCTTCACGAAGGTGATCACTGGGACAACGAGAGACCATCTTTAGAGCCCAAATAGTAAGCCTACCCCATGTCTCACGTAAAGGAACTAGAACCTACGGTCAGGATGATAGTGATTGGTATACGTACCATCCCATTATCTTTGTTGAGAGCTTAGATTGGTAAACCCCAACTCTTTGCTGAAAACTTAGACGATAGTGATTGGTATACGTACCATCCCATTATCTGCTAAGACCCCATATTGCCTTTACGAAGGTGATCACTAGGATAGCGAGAGACCCTCTTTAGAGCTCAAATAGTAGACCTACCCCCATGCTCCATAATATCTTTTGCATAAACATGAAAACCCTAAAAAAGGCATTTTTGCCTAATGGCGAATAGGGCAAGTACTATGCTTGCCTGCTATCAATGACCCCAGAATGGATAGACTGCCATATTCAATTAAGATTTCTTTTGGAACCGACAATTAGAAACTGCGATGAGTTTCAAGGTTGAGAGTAATGATGTTGAGAAGATTATGGATTGGGAGAAATTTGATCCTAAATTAGTTGAAATTCCATTCAAGCCTGCTAGAGTCTTTCTTCAAGATATTACTGGTGTTGTTGACCTTGCCCGCATGCGGGATGCGATGAATAATCTGGGAGGTAATTCTAATAAGATCAACCCATCGGTTTCAGTTGATCTTGTTATTGATCACTCAGTTCAGGTTGATCAGGAAATGCAGTGTAGACTAATATGAAGCTTGAGTTCCAAAGAAACAAAGAAAGATTCGCATTCCTTAAATAGGGCTCAAATGCTTTCCAAAACATGTTTGTTGCTCGAAGGTAACTAGCAGATCGTTGCTCCTCCTTAAATAGAGCTTGAGTGAATTGTCACTAGCAGATCGTGCTACTATTGCCGATATGTCTCCTGAGTATTGTGCTACCATGGGTTTTCTTTCTTGTGGAGCATGTCACACTGCAATATATGAATCTAAAGGCAGAATTGATGAAATCTTATATAAGAGCAAACAAGATGTTGGTGGACTACAATGAGCAAAGTGTACTTTTTTGGCTAGCATTGAATCTTGACGATGGGGAACCTTGTATATCAGGACCTAAAAGGTCACATGATCAAGATACTTTGAGAGAAATGAAAGATGATTGACAACAGGGTTGGATTTAAGGGATTCGCTATACCTAAAGAATCTTGAGGCAAGGTTGTGGAATTCAATTTTCGTGGGTCTCCAGCCCAACTTAGTCATGGTGATATTGTTGCAAATACCTCAAACCCTAGTGTCATGTTTGGATTTGCTTTAGTTGCAAAGAAAACTTATGGACTAGAATTGAAGGTGAAACCATGGATTAAGACAAGTCATGCTACAGGTTTTGAAGATTATAACCAAATATTTAGAAAAGAGTGGTTTGCAGGAGTGTTTGAATCAACTAGGGTTTCATACTGTTGTTTATGGAGGCACCACCTGCATCGGGAAAACTGGAGATATAGATGAAGTAGTGGCATCAGCTATCACTGAAAATGATGTAGTGGTTGCTGTTGTGCTTTATGGGAATAGAAATTTTGAGGGTCGAGGCCATACTCTAATAAGGGCTAATTATCTTGCTTCTCCACCACTTGTGTTAGCTTAAGCACTGGCTGGAACGGTGGATATTGATTTTGAAACAGAGTCAATTGGTGTGGAAAAGATGGAAAGTAGATATTTTTCCAGTGATATTTGGCCATCCAATGATGAAGTTGCTCAAGTTGGTCATTCAAGTGTTCTGCCTGATATGTTTAAGGCTACATATCAGGCAATCACCAAGAGGAATCCCATGTGGAATCAGTTACCTGTTCCTTCAGGCAATCTGTACGCCTGAGATTCTAAATCAACATACATACATGATCCACCATATTCCAAAAGCATGACCATATCACCACCAGGACCACATGGTGTGAAAGATGCTTACTGCTTGCTCAAACTTCGGGGATAACACGATTGATCACTCGCAGCATACACAAGGACTGTCATGCTGCTAGATACCTCATGGAATATAGAGTTGATAGAATAGACTTCAATTCTTATGGCGGTTGCCGTGTAATGATGAAATGATGACATTTGCATTGGCAATAAATTATTCGGAGGAGAAGTTAGGCCTAAAACAATTAATATTTCAGCTGGAGAGGAACTATATGTGATTGATGCTGTCATGAGGTACAAGAGTGAGGGGCATGATACAACTGTTTTGGTTGGTGCCGAGTATGGGAGTGGAAGTTCTCGTGATTGGGCTGCCAATGGACCAAAGCTACTGGGTGTGAAAACAGTGATAGCCAAGATCTTTGAGCAAATTCACCGCAGTAATCTGGTGGGAATGGGTATCATTCCATTTTTTAGGCCGGGGAGGATGCTGAAACCTTTAGCTTGACTGGGCCTGAGCGCTATAACATGGAGATTAGCCTAGGTCAAGATGTTACAGCGGCAGTAGATAATGGGACGAACATATTTTTGATCATGGAAGCATTCTACAATATGTCATCAGAAACCTGATTCACGCTAAGCACTGAATCAGCTTCAAGTTGATTAAGCACGGTGGGTTTGCAGCTCCATATCTGTTACCGAGCAAGCCAGTAATTAAAGATTTCGGCAACACAGGATAATTTCAAAATTTGGTGCGGAGCCTGGTTATGTCATGAATAAGATGAAATGATTCAATAATAGAACTGTCTTGAGATGTGTTTACACAAATTTGATGTTTCAATCAGCCAGTTCCCCTCCTTGCACTTTTATGATAGCAGGTTGATGAACGGAGAGTAAATGTAGAACAAATCAGTATCACTTCATGAGATTGGGGTTCACGACCTTTATTCATTCTATGACATTATGGACGGTCAGGAGCTTCACGATAAGAAATCCGGTGCATCGTCTTTTATTATGAACGTGAGGTTGAAGCCACAGTTGAGCTGTAACGATTTTTTAAAAAAGAAGACCAAGAGGATGATATACTGATACTTTCCACTGTTAGAGCAACTGATTCAAATTAAGCTCCAACAGTATTGGGTTCATCACTGATGAAGGGTGGATGAATGTTTCCCTGGCAAGAGTCAAACTCTCGCCTTAGATATTGGGTAATGCGAGGACCTTGCAGACAAACCAGAACGGGGCAACTGTAGTAAAGGATCCTAAAGAGAGGAATTTGGTCATCTCAGCAAAACCGCCATATGAATCCTTGTTTAAAACAGCTCCTGGGGATGTTTGCAAAAGAGAGTATTAATAGTCATTCAGGACTGTCTAGGTATGCTGAAAATTCTAGAAGCAGTGGCAAACTAGGCAGACAAAACGAGCAGAAGGGATGTCAAGACTCTATTCGTTAGGTGACCTGATTCCATAGTACCATTGCTGGAGACAGTAAGGATTTTTATATCCAAAGTAGCAAAAGAAAAGCCAGAGGAACATGATCTTCCAGAAAAAGGGATGTCAAGACTACAATTCCAGTGGAATCTATTACCGGTGATGAAAGCAAGGGAAGAGCAAGAAAGGAGAAGAAACTTGACTCTAGGGAACAAAGAAATCTATTGAAGGTAAGAGAAGCCCGAAGAATTTAGAGAGTTCTACATCCTCAGTTGAAGGTCGCCTCAAAAGCAAGGAGAGCAATGATGTTAGGTACACATTGATATGAGAAGATTAAACCAGCTCATTGTTGCTTAGTTGAAGAAGAAATAGATGGAAATCCTTGGTACTACGATATCAAGAACTTCTGCCAAATCGAGCTTATCCCCTGGGGGCATCCAAAAGAAAAAAAAAAAACCTTGAGAAGGTTAACGACGGATTTTTTACATTAATGGAGAAGTTTTGTATAAGAGGTCATCTGACAGTTTTTTTGCTAAGATGCTTAGATGGAGTTGAAGCCAAAAACGTGTTGCGAGAAATCCACGAAGGAATTTGCTCAACCCATGCTAATAGGCATATGATGGATAGGAAAATGCACAGAAATGGTTATTTCTAGAAGTCATTAGAGATTGATTGCATGGACTATGTTCGCAAGTGTCATAAATATTAAGTCCATGATGACAAGATGGATGTCCCTTCGGCTCCTATGTTTAACTTGATATCTCTGTGGCCTTTTGCAAATGAGGGGAATTGATGTGATTGGGTATATCAACCAAAAGCCAACAATGATCATGGGTTTATTCTTGTGACTATTCACTATTTCACAAGATGGATAGAAGCTGGGTCATTTGCTCATGTAACGTAGAAGGGTGTTAAAGAAATTTGCTTGATATGTCGATGCAGACCACCAGAAAAGATCATAACTGACAATGCTCAGAACTTCAATGAAAGAATGATTATAGAACTCTGCGCTAAATGGAAAATCAAGCAAACTCACACTGGGGGCAAATACGCTGGGGGCAAGTACAGTAAGGGACAATAAGAGATTTGAAGTTTGAGGATACAGTGACAACATTAGGAATCAATAGAAGGGAGGATGTTTAACGATGAAAAACCAACATTGGGAACAATCAAATTGAGATAGGACATGACAAAAACCAGGAGTCAATGGGAAGGACAAGTTCAAAAAAAAAAAAAAAAAAGAGAGGAAAAAAAAAGGAAAAAATGAAAAAAATGAAAAAAAGAGAATATTGAATTATGCCATGTCCGTTGGTATTTGTGGTCAAACCCCATGTGGGAAGAAATGTTAATAAGATTTTTGAGTCTGCAAGATAAGTTGTCCATCAAAGGAAGATTGTGCAGAATTGTTTTGTTATACTATGTTGGGTACAACAAGAGATGAAATAACATTAGATGACAAATGATGGTTCGAGTTTTAGAATCCCCTTTTAAGTTTGAAATTGTCAATGAAAGGAATGACATGGTCGTAGAGATTTTTAGAGCATTGGTTGATTGATAAAAAATCACGTTAAGATAATTAACGTATTTTGATGTGGTCTCTTCTACTAAGACAACAAGAGCAAAGGAGTTAATGACTAGATGATGGTGATCCTAGGTCTGTGAAACCCTTAAACACTTTTTGAGCCTATGATTCTCGGCTATCATCGGAATGCTCAGCAGTTAGAGGCCAGAATGTGGATCTTGATAGGAATACAAATAATTTCACATCAGCTTGGGGGCAGAGAAGCATAAGCAAATGATTGATTTAGTGAAATTCATCAATGAGCGCCAACAGATTCAACTCAGGGCAACATGGCTTAATAGAGAGTGATGGGGTGGTAAGCTTCAACAGTGATTGAGAATAAGATTGCATTTGAAGGGCAATTTCAGATTTCAGAAATATCATCTTACTCGCAAATTTGTTTGTCTCCAAAGATTTGTTGCATGGTTGCATTTTAATAAATGTTGAAAAGTATACAAATCGTAAAGGTTGATCATGAGATAATTGTTGCGAAGCTAGTCGACTCAAGGTTCAGTTCACCGCATAAATACGAGAGACAGAAAAAACCTCGTTAATGACAATATCATATTTCTTTGCAAACAAAATGGATTTGTTTAGAAATGGAGTCTATGACGAAGAGTTTCAGATTGCATGGCCGGAACAGTTGCATCAACTCAAGGCGAGATTGATCGCATGAATGTCGGTGATAGTAGCATTACATCTCCTCTCACAAGCTAAGAGAAATTTCTTGATGATAGCATGGAGCATGCACCAATGAGTTTGGGATGCATTTATGGATGATTTGAGAATCCCATGAAGGTTGATGATGACGTACTCCAAGAGAAACATGATTCAATTGATGAAGAAAATTGATTAATTGATCGACAACCGAAGATGAGGTCAGCATTAGCAAGCTTTGCAATGATTGCTAGCAAACACACGCAAACCAGAGAGCTGTTATTGAGAGAATCCAAGAAGATGGATGAGATCATCGCAGATACGCTAGAAGAAGCAATGTGTTTGAGACTTGATGACAACAAATCTTTGGACACTAGGCAAAGACATCCTACGACAATGGAACATCAGAGAAAGGGGACCTATATTTCTCAGGTAAGTATACATGCATCATCATGCATTGCATCCCCCTAATCATCATCTGATATCCGGGTCGGTCACCCATAAAAATGAGACCATGATAGCCGGGTCGGTCACCCATAAAAATGAGACCATGTTAGCCGGGTCGGTCACCCATAAAAATGAGACCATGATGTCCGGGTCGGTCACCCATAAAAATGAGACCATGATATGCGGGTCGGTCACCCATAAAAATGAGACCATGATATCAGGGTCGGTCACCCATAAAAATGAGACCATGATGTCCGGGTCGGTCACCCATAAAAATGAGACCATGATGTCCGGGTCGGTCACCCATAAAAATGAGACCATGATGTCCGGCCTGGTCACCCATAAAAATGAGACCATGATGTCAGGTCGGTCACCCATAAAAATGAGACCATGATATGCAGGGTCGGCCACCCATAAAAATGAGACCATGATGTCCGGGTCGGTCACCCATAAAAATGAGACCATGATATCCGGGTCGGTCACCCATAAAAATGAGACCATGATATGCGGGTCGGTCACCCATAAAAATGAGACCATGATATCCGGGTCGGTCACCCAGAAAAATGAGACCTTACTAACTCCGGCTCGGTCATCCGTAAAAATGAGACCTCACTAACTCCGGTCGGTCACCCGTAAAAATGAGACCTCACTAACTCCGGTCGGTCACCCATAAAAATGAGACCTTACTAACTCGGGTCGGTCACCCAGAAAAATGAGACCTCACTAACTCCGGTCTGGTCACCCGTAAAAATGAGACCTCACTAACCAGGGTCGGTCACCCGGAAAAATGAGACCTTACTAACTCCGAGTCTGGTCACCCGGAAAAATGAGACCTCACTAACTCCGGCCTGGTCACCCGTAAAAATGAGACCTCACTAACTCCGGCCTGGTCACCCGTAAAAATGAGACCTCACTAACCAGGGTCGGTCACCCGAAAAATGAGACCTCACTAACGCTGGTCTGGTCACCCGGAAAAATGAGACCTCACTAACGCTGGCTCGGTCACCCAGAAAAATGAGACCTCACTAACGCGGGTCGGTCACCCAGAAAAATGAGACCTCACTAACCAGGGTCGGTCACCCAGAAAAATGAGACCTCACTAACCAGGGTCGGTCACCCAGAAAAATGAGACCTCACTAACTAGGGTCGGACACCCAGAAAAATGAGACCTCACTAACTAGGGTCGGTCACCCAGAAAAATGAGACCTGACTAACTAGGGTCGGTCACCCAGAAAAATGAGACCTCACTAACGCGGGTCGGTCACCCAGAAAAATGAGACCTCACTAACGCGGGTCGGTCACCCAGAAAAATGAGACCTCACTAACCAGGGTCGGTCACCCAGAAAAATGAGACCTCACTAACCAGGGTCGGTCACCCAGAAAAATGAGACCTCACTAACTCGGGCCGGTCACCCAGAAAAATGAGACCTCTTTCCTTTCTAAGTTGGGGTGGTCACCCGTCATAATAAGACCCGGGTAAGTCATGCGTTGCAATGAGATAATTTTCGTGTTTTTCTTTACAACACTTACTAAGCTAAAGTCTTTTACAAAGACTTTAGTCGTAAGCATTGTAAAGAAGGGGGCAACTGTTGTAACCCAATTTTGGGTCATGCCCCAAAACTATCAGAAAATAACAAAAAATAAAATAAAATGGGGGATGGTGTCGGTAAAAAATCAAGTTAAAATTTGGAACATTTTTGAAAGATTGATTGTACCCTTTTTGTGCCCAGAAATGAAAAAATGCGGATCCAAAGCTAAAGTAATTTATTATGAGATAAATTCGCGTATAAATTAAGTCACAAAATATAATTATATTTTTATGGACCGATTTGATACAGTCGTTGGTTAATATAAAAGCGTAATTATATTCAGGGATTAATTTAGGTGCAGTTGAAGGGTTTAATTAAGCTTGACGACTTAATTATACTTTAAATGGATCAAATTAATTTTATTAAAGGTTTAGTCAGGAAGAAATCAAGTGCTTAAATTTAATTCGGGCTCAATTGTTGATATTTGAATTTTCGTTGGTCGATTTGAATTTTTCAAGCCAATTAAGCGAAATCGGGGACCTAATTGAAAAAATAAGAGTTTTACGGTCGAGTGGGGAACTATATTGCACAGATAAAAATCAAGGACCAAATGTGCGCAAAATAAAGTTAATGTTGAATTTTTCACGAGGATATAGTTGCACAAGCTCGTAAGTTTAAGTTCAATTAAGGGTGCAATTGGAAGAGTAACAAATGGAGGGACCAAACTGTATTGTATACCCAAAAACAACAAAACTTGAGCCACCCGAAAAACCCCACTTTGAAGACAAAACTCTCCACCATCCACATAGGATTTTGAAATTAAAAGACAAAGACATTGAGCTACCCATTTTTCTTGAGCAAACCACCCCATATTTATCGAGCTACCCGCGTGAGAGCCCCGGTTTTTTTATGAACTGTCGGCTTTATAATGAAAAAAACGGAAGGAGGCAAGGGGGGCTGAGGGGAGAGTGAGAAAAACACAAAGAAAAAAAAGGGGAGGAGAATTGGGACGAAAAACTTTCGTTTGGGTGGGGATTCAGTTTTCAAGTTTTTTTCTGGATCTTCATCTTCCCGCTCGATCTGTTGGCTCTCTCTCTCGGACACCGAAACGAGGGACCTCTGTTCTCTCTCTCTCGTTAAGTTGTTCTCTCTCGGTGTGAAGAAAGGGAGGCTGGTGACCACACTTCATCTCAGCATCACCATCTCTCTCTCGGCTGGACGTCTTCCTCTCGGTTTGAAACCAGGAAGCTCCCTCTCTCTCTCTCGGTAAGCTGCCTCCCTCTCTCCCGGTCTAAGAACAAAACCTCACCATAAACCAGCCTTCACCTCGCCTGCCAACCTCAGCGTCCTTGTCATCTCTCTCGGCCTCTGTCTCCCTCCATCTCTCAGCATCTGTTCTTCTCTCCCAAAGAAAGCCACCCCGACGTCTCTCTCTCTCATAAAACTGACCTCTGTTTTCCTTGCCATTGATTTCGGCCAACCGAGCTTCCCCCCGTCAACCACCGTTTTCTCTCCTCATCATCATCGTAAGTTTTCTTTCACCCCCAGAAACTCCTCCACCATCTGAGGCAAGGAGAGAGACAACGACAGAAGCTACATCGACAGCCCCTGCAACAAGCTCCGGCAACTTCCAGGCCATTTTCCGGCAAGCTCAGGCCACCATTTCCGACGATACGACGACCAGAAGAATCACCACAACATCCTCTACAACCAGGTACCAACCGTTTCCCTTTTCTTCATACTTGAAAAATCGCCATTTACACTGTGGATTATCTTCTCTGCATGCGGGAGGAAGATTGATTTTACGGGTCGGGTCGGGCACAAACCCGGCCCAGACCCGTTAGATCGTCTGGGCCACGGCCGGACCAGAGACGTCTGGGCCTCGGCCCGGATCGAGACGTACTGGGCCTCGGCCGCACTCCATGATCAAGGTTGAGTCGTCACCCGACTGAAGCTTAGTCGAGCTGGCGACTCAGATTAATTAAGGGTGAGTGGCAACTCACTTACCTGAAATATATATAATATATATATATATAATAATAATATAATAATATAAATAATAAAAAATATAAAAAAATAAAATAAAAAATATTTTTATTTTTTATATAAAAAAATCTAAAAAATGTGTTATTTTTCTTGCATAAGGCCAATACACTAGCATATTTTAAAAATTGTTTTCTTTTAAAAAATATATATTATCTTGGGTTTTTGAAGAAAAAATGAATTTTAGCATGGATTTTGCTAAAGGAAAAATCATTTCTTGCATTTTGAGATTTTACAATATGTTTGTAAAATCCAAAGGGTATTGGCCAATATTCAAAAAAATATAAAAAAACTTTTCGGTGATTCATATTATTTATTTTCCGGAGTTTGGATAAATTCGATCCAAAATATTCGGCGTAAACATGTAAATATTTTTTTTTTATATTTTAGCAATTATAAGACAGACAAAAACATCAAGCAGCTTACCTTAGGTAGGGCGTACTAGGGGTGGTAAAACCTTCCCTTTACGCAACCAGTCCCTTACCCTAGAATCTCTGCAAGACCAGTACTAGGTTTCCTAGTAACCGTAATACTAGGTGGCGACTCCTTTTGTCAAAAAAATAAATAATTCCCCCGACACATAATTATCTCCCCCGCTCATGGGGACTAGTTGCCACGACGCCGCTCGCCAGACATTTTTGGGGTGCGACAATTGTCATGATAATGATGATAACGTAGGGCTTGGTTTTCAATGATGCTCTCTTCTTTTTGGTGATAAAAAATGAAGTACTTATTTTTGCTATTTGGTTATTGCATGTGTTTTCATAATTTATATTTTATTTGTTATGTTTAATTTAAAGTGAATTATAAAATGAAGTTATTATAATATATTGAATTTGATAATTTAGGTATACGAATCTTTCTATATTTTTAATGATGATGATAGTTTTATGTTGATGATTTCGTTGATACCTACTAAACAATTAAATTTATATTAATTTAAAATTCATATATTTTACAGAAACTCTAAAAACGAACAATTTTGAAGTGTTTCCTAAAGAACATCTAATTGATTGTTGAGAATCGAGGTTAGATTTTTTTTTTGGTTACAATTAGATTTGTCATTTTTGCTTTAACTTAAGTTTTTAGTATGTTTGAATTATTGTTATATGTTTGATGATAAATTTTTTAAGAATATATTTTTAAAACTTTTACTGTTATCCAAAAACATTTAATATTATAATTATGAGAAAAAAAGGGGGAAAGTAGAAACAGAAGAGGGGAAGAAAAAAAAGTCAACAACGCGGGTTAGCTAAAGGGGAGGAGAGGAGACGGGAGGGGAGGAGTGGCTCCGTGGATCATCTAATATCGTGGTTTCCTTTCCAACACTCATGCTCTTCCCATCTCATCCTCTGCAAACATTTATTTAGAATTGGCTTCCACCCTTCAACCTAAACCTAAACGAACTAATCCTTTTTGTTAAACATAAGCGTAAGTTGATCATCATTGACGATAACGAAGAAGATGGGTTGCTGTGCAAGCCAAAATGTGGATTCTAAAGCTTCCAGGATTGCCCGCTGGCGATCAACCGGCATTGTCGCTTTCCGAGACGCTAAATTGAAGGCAATCATATATATATATATATATTTTTTTTTTTTGCTCTAAAAAATTGCTTGTATTGATATTTACTGTTTTCTTCTAGTTTGTTAAGGTTGGATAAAGAAGTAAACTGCAAAGGATAATAGGTTTTGTTTGATTAAAAAATTAAGACCAAACAACTCTATTTAGCAATCAGGTGTTTATTTGCAGGCTTAAATGAATGATTACTTCTGTTTTGATGATTTTATTATGACATGGCTAATTTGCTGAATACGATGATTTAAGTTAAGTGTGTTCAACTCATGATGTTTACTTGGTTGGGTTTAAGTTTACTCAAATTAATTTTAAAGCATTTATTTGATAGAAAAGAAATGATGATTGATTTTTACCCCTTACCAACCAAATTCACACATTATTATCACCACCTTTTGGAGTGCATACGCTTGTTTAAGTAAACATGGATACCATTTATATGACTAGTCTAATAATTTTGCATCCGAATTTCATACTCGATGTTTTCTTTTTATGATTTGTTCTTTTGGCATTTCTTTCTGTTCTGTATGTAAATAGTTTAGAAATTGCGAACTTTCTCTAAGGCAGATGGTGAGTACTGATAGTTTAGATATCAGCAGTATAAATGCAGTTGTTCATATGCCTTTCCATTCTCTATTTTTGCACCAACAGGCTTTTCCTGATGAGATTCTTGATCTTGACAAAGCCGTGCGCACCCTTGATTTAACGCACAATAAATTGGGTAATAATTTATTTCATTTTTACCTTTTCTTGGCTTTTCTCAAATCCTTTTCTTTTCATCGGATGATATGGATTTGTGGCAAACCCCCAGCAGTTTTGCCTCACCTGTGTTATTATAAGATTTGATGGCTATGTTTTCACTGCAGTTGACATTCCAATGGAGATCAGCAAATTGATAAACCTGCAACGCTTGGTAAAAATTATAAAATTTTAGCTTTAACTGCCTTTATTTATATATTTATTCTTTTTGGTAGAACTTTTTTGTAAATACCAACTTGCATAAAAGCCCCTGTAAAATACACAGGACTTGAATCATTTTAAAATACAAATTAAAGCTTTGAGATAACCCGGTCGATTCATTTTTATAAAACTTTTATATGGTTATCTTAAAGCTTTAATTTGTCAAAACAATTTTCAAATTAAGATTTATGGGATATGGCATTCTCCTTTTTACCTTTCCCCCCTGTAGGCTGAATCTGCAACTTTTTTGCATTTTAAATAGGAATGTGTACTGCTTACCACAATGGCCAATGGTTTTTGTGTTCAGATTTTTGGTGGACTACCAAAGTCTTAGGGCCATAAACATGATGGAAGTATTGTTTCATTTATTTAATTCATACACCCAGAGAGTTTACTCATGAATTCATATAATGCCACCAACTGCTGCTTCTCATATCCTGAACATATTCAATATTTTTCTAGCAGTTGTGTCATCCATAGTCATAATGTCACGAGTATATGGAAGCACTTGTTAGCATATTAGCTAATCTTATGGAATGCCTGGATTACCCCATCAAAGCAACTTGCCCTTTTCAGGTTTTAGCTGATAATCTTATTGAGCGATTGCCAATGAATTTGGGGAAACTGCAGTCACTAAAAGTTATGATACTTGATGGGAATCAAATTGCTTCCTTACCTGATGAATGTAATGTTCTTCTCTGAGTAAGATGATTTATTATTATTTCTTAAATCTATTTCCTTTACCTTTGTTGTTGAATTTGACAGTCTTCATGGATTTAGCTGCACACTTCATACTGTCCTTGTTTTTTTGCGTAAAACCTAAATTGATGTATTTCCTACTTAGTGGGTCAGCTGGTGAGGCTTGAGAGGCTTTCCATCTCAGAAAACATTCTAACATGCTTGCCAGAGACGATTGGGAGTTTGCGCAATGTAAGTGGCTCTATTTGGTTGTTGATATTGAATTTAGCTATGGAATGATTTGAGATTGCATCAAATTTACTAAGTACAAGAATAAGGCAATTTTAATCGTGAAGGTTTATATTCTGTAAATTTTCAAAAGAACTGCCTACCTAAGCTTTTCTCAAAACAATCAAATAGGATCCTTGATTAAAGTTAGAGGATGCAAATAATTTAAGAGAGGTGAAAGTCTGCTTTGTGGGAAATTAGAAATTGACCAAAATGCTTCCTCAAAAGTATTACTTCATAAGAATTTGGCACTACTGGTTTTCAGCATGATACATTTATCATATCTCTTTAACTTCCATGACAAAATATAATATTTGATGATGCAGTTATCACTTTTAAATGTGTCAAATAACAAGTTAAAGACATTTCCAGAATCAATTGGGAGTTGTTTCTCTCTAGAAGAATTGCAAGCAAATGGTATGCTAATATCATTCTTTTTCTTTTTAATCTTTTTCCCCGTTGATATCTATATACAAAAAAAATTATGTGATTGAAAATAATGTGAAGCTTTCCATCAACCTTTTTTTTTTTGTTACTTGTTCTTCATTCATGGATAATGAAACTCTTCAACTTTCCTCTTTCAAGAGGATTGTTGGTACCTAGAGGCAGCTGGGTGTCGCTAATATGGAAGCTGCAAAGAGGTCCAACATCAGTAGCTTTCATGATAATTGTTACAAACATGAAAATTGATGTCTTATTTTGTTTCCTTTTTCTTCTTAACATTTGTGAAGAATTTCTCAAAAGTTAACAACTGGTAAATTGTGTTTAGAAATCAAATTGATTGTCTTAAAACTAAGTGGACAAGCTTCGGAAAAGGTTAAGATGTATGGTGGTTGGAATAAATCTTTGTTTTATGTTCATGCCTGGAAATTGATCAGAATGTTCGTAGTAGATAACTGATTCTAGAACTATAGCTCTGGATATTACTTGGACTGAAGCATAACATCTTGGTAATTTTAAGCACCTTCTTGGATGACATAACAGGTAAATTGTACAGATTAAGTTATTGATAGTTTCTGTATTAACCCCAGGCTTATATACACAACTTTATGCTCCCATAGGTTTTGTCAAGATACATAAATCGCTGCTTGCTCCTGGCATTTATTACAAGGGAAAATCATATCTTGAACAACTTGTATAGTTACATAAAGTGTCATTTTAATGGCATTAACTGGATGCTTTTTCATATAATAGTCTTGCACATGGAATTTTCTTTTTCACGAATCCAAATCTTTTTTTGAACCAATTGTATGGTTGTTTGGAGTGTCATTATATGGAGTTGGATGAGATCTTCATATATTTTACTTTTTTTCTTGCACATGAATTTGAATTTGTTTTCCTTTCCATCAAGGATATGAGTAGCTTGTTCTGATTTAGTGCTTCTAGATATCAACAATCTTACCATTACTACTCAGCGTTCTCACATCTTATTATCTTGACCAATTTTGCAGATAATCTCATTGAAGATCTTCCTGCATCTGTTTGCAATCTCATTCACTTGAAGTCGCTTTCCTTGAACAATAATAGTGTGGGCCAGGTAGGATTTAGTTCAAATCATCTCATTTCTCTGAAACTGTACATAGTGATAGATGTGGTAATTTGATACAGGCAGCCTCTGCCAGTCATGATGGCCCACTTCCAGAATGCCTTCCAGTTTACTAGTGTAATGGTTATTGAGCGTACTAATTGTATTAAAAAATCTTTCTCAGTAATGGAAATGATAATAATTAATCTAGAGTGTTGCAAACTGGGTTTCAATTATAATTCTGGAGAGTTCATTGATTACAATGTCCATGCCGTTTCTTTGTTCTTTTAATTGCTTCCAGTTTCTTCTATATTTATTTCATTGCTGATTGAAAGCAAATAGCTCTTTTGTTGATGTTCCTTCTTGAATCCTTAGCCTTTCTGTTTTTACCTTGAAAATGTTCTCTTCACCCTTTTTTTCTTCTAATCTGAGAAGCAATTTCATTTTCCCCTGATTTATAATTTATAAAACTTGCAAAAGTTGTCACTCAAATCTTCACGATGTGGTTTAGGAAATAATAGTTGTCTAGAAGATATGTATCAAAGTGAACTGACTGTTTTGAACTTAATTTTTTATTTGTCCAGATTAGTTATATTGAATATAATGATTTGAACACTAGCTATTTTCTGGCCAGCAGCACTAGTATTTTTCCTTCTCTTCACAGATTCATCCATTTTTTAAGTTCATATTTTGGTTTCCACGTGCATTCTACCAATTGAGTGTATGCTTGTGACTTGCGAGTTAGTATTATGGTCATTTGAATCATCAATGTAGGTTTTATTTGTCATGTTGAATTCCATGGTTTACAGATTCCTCCAAATCTCTTGAAAGACTGTAAAGCTCTCCAGAGTATTTCTTTGCACAGCAATCCAATTTTGATGGATCAATTTCAGCAGGCAAGACACAGATTCAACTCTCTACTGCATGGTTGATTTCATTTTTTTTTTCAGATTAGCAGCAGAGAAGTATTGTGTGTTTGTCTTTTGTAT
Source organism: Salix exigua (assembly GCA_032356905.1). Classification (NCBI taxonomy): domain Eukaryota; kingdom Viridiplantae; phylum Streptophyta; class Magnoliopsida; order Malpighiales; family Salicaceae; genus Salix; species Salix exigua. The sequence goes on along the minus strand of CM063602.1, from coordinate 1,936,172 downwards.
TTGAAATGTTCAAAAAATTACTTTTAGATGGAAGGATTTCAAGAATTTGAAGCCAGAAGGAAGAGGAAGTTTGACAAACAAATAGAGTCAAACATAATGATTGGTTCAAAAGGCCTTGATGAGGGTGTTGATCTATGATTACTATTGCCCTGATACTCCAACACCACAGTAAGTTTCACACCGTAACCTTTTTTGACATGGAGTTTTTTCTTTTAATTGGGATACTCATTGAGCTTTGAGATACACATTTGGGAGAGGTAAATTCAATCTCCCATACAAACAAATCAAGGGAGGCTCACACCGTAACCTTGTGAAATTGAGCACATGTTAGAAGAATAATAGCAACTGGTGAATTCTGCAAATGTCATGTTCCTGCACCCTCTTCATACCCTTCACCTTCCTTCACATGCCTTGTTAAGTTAAAATTGGATTAACGTATTTAATTTTTGTGGCTACATGGGATGAGACTATCAACAACTATTGGTTGATTGTCTGCAAGACCTTTTCTTTTGGTGCATGACAAAGTATAAACTGTTTGGTATTGAACAAAATTGAAACATACATGATCACAGTACACAGGCACACAAGCAAGTGCTCGAATATGCACATTTTGTGTTCCATTTTGACACGACGCATCTTCCTTGAAAAAGAAACAAAAAATTCCAGAATATGCATTCTCTTGATTAGTTCTTAGTAAATTAATGTACTTTCTCCTGAACAGAATGGATGGGACATATTTATTAAACCATAAAGCAAGAGTGTTGAATCGTGATGGTTGTAGTTTCCGAGTTGCTCTTCTTACAGCCTGAATATTTCGTCACCCGTGGAATAAAAACGTATCCTTGTAAATGTCTTCTCTTTTCTTTTTGAATAGTTAATGATGGGTGTTTTGGTAGTTGACTGTCTGGTATATGCAGCTTTATACATGCGATGATTGCTTGTTTCTTGAGATAGATGATGCTTTTTTTTTTTTTTTCATTTTGTTTTTAAGACCTTGAAGTGCAACCTGAATTCATTTTTTAGATTCATACTTGTCCAGTATATGATTAAAAGAACAAGAATGGACGAGGGTTTTTAGAATCATTTAATTTTCAGAAATATTTGCTCATCTTAAGTCTATCATATCTGATTGATAATAGTAATAATAAAGTACTTTGCAAGGGTACTCGTGAACTACAAATCCATTTAGAATGTGTGGTAGTGACCTTTAAACTTGAGACCACCAAGTTATGTTGCATAGTGCCATAACCTAAATTGAGTTTTTATTTTATTTTATTTTGTATAGTAGTAGTAGCAGCAGCAGCAGCAGTAAAAAGAGGAGGATTTTCAAAGATAAGGCTAAGTTTGGCCTTAATTATAAGATTTCAGGATTCCAACTGGCAAATTTGAAAATAACCATTTTAGCAAAGAAAAGGAGAAGGGAACGTAGTCGTTTCAAGGAGGATTATTCATCCTATATAGCAGGGGGGTCCAACTGAAAAATCCACCAAAATGGCTTCGGTTAGATTCAATCTTCTCGCCAAATTCAAGTCAAATCGTGGCCAATGATGTCTATTACGAGGTCCACAGGCCGGTTCGGTTTCCTTCGCCCTCACAATATGTCTTTGACGTGAAGACAACCCCATCCTCAATAATGGCAAAACTCGAGTCGTGTTGATCTTCATCCACATGATCATTATATTATTAGGAGATCAGAGATAGATGTTGAGGGTGGAATTTGAGATTGGCTCTATAAAAGCAGAAGGAAGGCCACTCTAAAAAAAGGAACGAGCAGGACAGCCTATTTCTTCAAGTTTTTTTTTAGTTGCTCAAACGAGACCCTTTGACGTCTCAACAAATCCCAAACGCATTCGACCACCCATCTTTTCCTCTATTCACCGATCTAAAATCAAACTGTGTTCTGAACCAGGTCACCTCATTTTGTTGCCATCATTTTCAATTTTGATTGCAGGCATCCACGAATCTTGTTAGCCAATTGTTGCCAGGTTTGGCCAGCAGGTTATGCCATTCTAGGGAGGTCGAGTCAAGCCCAATATGGTTGGGCTACGTGCATCCCCCGTTAAGAAAAAGCAATTCAGTTTTTATTGATTTAATTACTTAGGGTCTTTGTCATTGTTTTTGTTTTTGCGATTGAGGTTGAAAAAAATAGTTTCAAAAAAAGCGCTTTTACTGCGTTTCAAAATAAGCAGTGAAGTGTTTGGTTAAAACTGTGGTAGAATTAGAGGTTGAAAAAAAAAATAGTTTTGGTTGTTTGGTTACTGAATTTTACATATTGTTTTTAACTTGTGAAATTACTTTAAAGGGCATAGACACACACACACACACACACACACATATATATATATATATATATAACTTGCGAAAATAAATTTAAAATTAATCACTATTTATTGCAAGGAATAATTAAAGTAAAATGGACACTTCGTTTTATTATGTCATCAAACTATTTGCAATGCCATCGCGAACAATATCCATACATGAATGCATGAGCAAACTCTGACTATTTTCACACGCTACAATATCTGGTAAAAAATCGTCTGGGATATAATCGGGATTACGATCATATTTAACAAAAACATCATCATCTTGTAATCTCCTTCTAATATAATTATGTAGTGTCATCGACGCAACAACTATCACAACCTATGTTTTGTATGGATAAGCTGACATGCAGTGCAAAATTCTCCACCTTTGCTTCCATACTCTAAATATTCGTTCTATCACATTACGTAGTGATGAATGTGCACGATTAAATACTTTGCGTCGTCCACTTGGTTCTCCCTGACGTCGAAAGTCTTGTAAATGATACCACTCTCCTCTATATGGACCTAAATATCCATACTCATTCAGATAACCGGCATCAACCAAATAGTATATTCCTTGAAAAAAAATGCAACTTTGATATTAATTCAATATTATAATATGAATATTAATTTATTGAAATTATCATCTCTTTAAGAAATAATAAATGACAACCTTCAGGAGGTTTAGGAAATTTGATACGCCTACTGTCAATAGCCTCGAGAAAAATACATGCATTGTGCGCACTACCTTCCCATCCTGCCCATATAAATATGAATTGCATGTCAAAACTACAAGTCACCATGATGTTTTGTGTTGGGACACCTCTCCTACCAATAAAAAGAATTTGATTTTCGAATGAAATTGTGGCACGAGCATGTGTCCCATCAATTGCACCAATACAGTTCTACAGGTACAAAAATATATAATTAGTATAAAAATATTCAAACAAAATACACAATTTAAGTGCAAACTATATTTTATGTAAACATAAAAAATTACCTTGAAATGTGGCATAAATCTGAGATTTCCAGCTACACTCAGGGAGAGTTGTCAATTCAGGAATACTTGTTTGGATTTTAGACCTTATAAGGTGAGTTTATTAATATGGTGTATGCTACAGTACCTGCTACATCTCTTGTTGCTGTGCAGGCAGTCCATGAACATAGTAAAAAAGATAAATTCTTAATGAAACTACGACTAGAATTTAAGGGAACCAGATCTAGCCTAATTAATCATTATTCCTCTCCTTCGTTGGGATGTATGTTTTGGGGAATTGCTTCGGGAGGAGCAACAACTTGCAACCTATAATAAACAAACTCAATTGATGGTGCCTATGATTGTATATGTAACTCACAGTAAAAGGGAAAAGAAGAGACATGCAGAGGATTCAGTGCTTTAGCTGCAATGAATATGGTCACATTGCTAGCCAATGCTCATAAATTTTTTGCAATTATTGTAAGAAGCCAGGCCACATTATCAAAGACTGCTCCATCCATCCATAAAATTGGGGGTAGGATCGTCGAAATTATGCCTATTTGGTTGTTGTTGGTTCTTCCTTGACTCAAACCTCTCCTACTGGTGTTGCTGATCAAGCTGTCCTTACACCAGAATTGGTTTAACAAATGATCATGACAAGTTTTCGGCTTTAAAACTCCATGGTACTGCTTCTCAATCTTAGCTTGTTGATTCTACCACATCCAATCATATGACTAGATTATCTAAATCTCTTTGCAATATTCGACCCTATCTTGGTTCATCACATATTTAGAGAGTCGATGGCAGCCATATGACCATTGATAAAATAGGCGATATTGATTCCTCTTTCTGTGATGTGTTTGTATCTCCTGCACTCTCTACAATCTACTCTTGGTTAATCAATTAGTAGATAATGATTGTGATGTTCATTTCTCCTGTAATGGTTGTCTTGTGCAGGATCAGGTCTTGGGAAAGATAGTCATGAAGGGGCCTAAAGTTGGCAGACTCTTTCCTTTATATTTTTCCATTCCTCGTTGTTTAGCTTTTATGTCAAATGTTTCTCAAAATAAATAGTGAAAACATTTAGGTCATCCTAATTTTGATGTATTGTCTCATATGTTTAAATCTGGTTTGTTGGGAAACAAAAAATATGTTTCTAGGATTTTACCTTATGATTGCTCTACGTGCAAACTTGGTAAAAGTAAAGCTCTTTCTTTTCTTTCTCATGGTAGTTGTGCTACAAACTGTTTTGATGTTGTGCATAACGATGTTTAGGGTATTTCACCTATAATATCCCATGCATAGTGATGTGACATTCATTGATGATTTTAGTCGATATACTTGGGTTTATTTTCTTCGGTCCAAATCTGATGTATTTGCTAGTTTTCAGCAATTTACAACCGATGTTGAAATTCAATTCTCTACTCATTTTAATATTTTACGGTCTGATTCTAATAGGGAGTATATGTCTTCTGAATTCCATGTATTCTTACATCACAAAGGTTTGTGTCTTAACGTTCATGCCCTTATACTCCACAACAAAGTGGGGGTGGCTGAACGAAAAAATTGTCATTTATTAGATGTAGTTCGTACTTTATTGCTTGAATCATCAATTCCTACTCATTTCTGGGTTGAGGCATTATCCACTGCTATCTACTTATAGATTTCCCTCCCACATCTTAGGTTTTGAATCTCCTTATTTTTGATTATATGGTCAACATCCTAGCTATATCAATTTGCATCCTTTCGATTGTGTGTGTTTTGTTCATTTACCTACTCCTTATCATCATAAACTATCTACTTAGTCTGTTAAATGTGTATTTATAGGATATAATGTTTTGCACAAAGGATATGTTTGTTATGATCCTAGTTCTCACAAATTTCATACATCCTGTAATGTTGTTTCTTTGAAGATCAATATTATTATTCTACACATGTTGAGTCTCTTCCTGAACCGAGTATTCTTCCTTGTTTTGATGATTCTCCACCTCTTCCTACACGATTCAAACGTGTAATTGTATATACTTGACGTCTACCAACTTTGCCCGTTTATGAAAATGCTTCTTCCCCTACACCTGATCCATCTCCATCAGTTTTATCGAAACTTGTCTTGGATCCTCCACATGGTCGGTCTACACGACAATCCTATCCTCGTATTCAGTATGGTTTTCATGCGGTTTTATCTTCTATTTCCATTCCTACATGTTTTTCTCAGGTTGTTAAACAAGAATGTTGGCGGAAGGCCATGGATGAGGAAATTCAGGCTATTGATGAGAACTTTACATGGAGATTATTGATTGACCTCCCACTGTTAAACCCATCGGCTATAAATGGGTTTATTCTATTAAGATGTGATCTGATGGGACTCTAGATCGGTATAAAGCACGGTTGGTTGCTCTGGATAATCGATAAGAATATGGTACGGATTATTCAGAGACTTTTGCTCCAATTGCAAAGATGACCACTATGCGTACTAGTTTGTCTATTGTTGCTTCCCAAGGTTGGTCCCTTCATCAAATGGATGTCAAAAATGTCTTTCTTCATGGGGATCTCAAAGAGGATATTTACATGGCTATTCCACCTGATATCCCATTCTCTTCTTCGCAAGTATGTAAGTTGAACCAATCTGGTTTGAAACAAGCTCCCTGGCTTGGTTTGAAAAGTTTCGAACTACATTGCTCAAATTTCCTTCTGACAAAGTCAGTATGATTCTTCATTATTTGTTTGTAAAACATCTGTTGGGATTGTTCTTTTTCTCATTTATATCGATGACATTGTTATTACTTGTACTAATTCTACGTTGATTGTGAAACTCCAGCATCATCTTCACAGCTCCTTTCATATGAAGGACCTTGGTACACTGACCTATTTCTTAGGTCTAGAGGTTTATACTACTTCTTTTGGTATATTTTTATATCAACACAAATATGCCAGCGATCTGATTACATTGGTTGACCTTTAGAATTCATCTCCTATTGATACTCCGTTAGAGGTTAACACGAAATATCATTATGAGGAGGTGGACCTTCTTCATGATCCAACTTTATATTGACGGGTGGTTGGTAGTCTAAACTATCTAACTATTACTCGACCAGATATCTCTTTTGATATCCAATAAGTTAGTCAATTCCTGCAGACTCCACGACATCTACATTTTGCTGCCGTTCGACGTATTATTTGGTATCTTCTTGGATAACCTAGTCGTGGATTGTACTTTCCAGTTAGTTCTTCTTTACATCTTATGGCCTATAGTGATGTTGATTAGGCAGGTTGTCCAGATACTCGTTGTTCTATAACGGGTTGGTGTATCTTTCTCGGAAATTCATTGATCTCCTAAAAGAGTAAAAAGCAACCATGGGTCTCTAAATCTTCTACTGAATCTGAATATTGGGCCATGTTGGCTGCTTGTTCTGAGAGTACTTGGCTTCGTGGTCTCCTTGATGAGTTAGGTTTTCCCAGACTAGGGTGACCAAATCTGGTTCGGTCTGTTTTTTAACCAAAAAAAAACCAAACCGATTTTTTTTAAAAAAACAAACTAAAACCGAACCGAACCAATGAAAAACCGACAACTTTCGGTTCAGTTCGGTTTGGTTTTTATGTTTAAGAAATTGATTATAACTGAATGTAGTTTTTGGGCCATTTGATGGGCTTTCTGATGAATTTTTTGATGGGCTTACAATTAATATAAACAAAAATTGATTTTCTCATAAAATCCCAAAGTATTTTTATTTTTTCTGCAACTAATACAAATTTTAATATATTAAATTGTTAATATAGTGTTTATAAGTTTTTTTTGTTTAGTTTAGCATGAGACAAAATAATTAAAACTACACAAGCAGAAAAATTTAAATTACAGAAAATGCCTTCAAAGGGCTTCAACAAAAACAACAAGCAACATTAACATCAAAACCTTCAAGAAATACTCGGTTTTGAACTAATTATCATCCGTTGCTAGATTTAAATATCCACCAAATTCTAAAAAAAAAATAATAGAAATGTTAGATTGAAAATAATTTTATTAATAAATAATAAAATAAAAATACAAGTGTATAAGAAAATAACTTGATTCAAGATTTTCATATTTTTCATAATCATTTATCGAGGTTGTAATGTCGATCGGATTAATCCATGATGCAGCTTATTTTGACAACAACTAAGTACTTGAACAGTTGTTGGAGATAAAGAATTTTGAAAGCGGTCGAGTATACAACTGCCTATGCTAAAAGTTGATTCAAAAGCCACTGTAGATACAGGAATAGCTAAAACATGTTGTGCAACCTTTGAAAGTATTTTATATTTCGAAGCATTACCCTTCCACCAACCTAAAATATCTAATTTATCATCATCGAGATCCTCAAAACGATCATTCAAATACCTCTCAACTTCATTTTTATTTTATACACTATCTTCCTCTTGTAAATGCCTTTTAAATCGAGCAAAAGTATTAACACCTACCTCAAATTTATTGCAATCCATATCATTAACATCATGAATATGATTATTATCATCCTCCACTTCATTAGCTCTAAAAAATAACCCTTATACCTAGGTTCACTCTCACCTAACCTCACAAACACTTTTTCAAATTTCTCATTAGCATCCAACATAAGATAAGTTGAATTCCATAGAGTTGCAACATCCAAACATAATGCCTTCTTACAATCTATATGCAATTTTTCTGCACACTTTTTAAATGCAAGCCGTCTCGCAGGTGAAGATCTCACAAACCTTATTGCATTTCTAATCTTAACAATTGAAGTATTAATCTCTTTCAAGCCATCACTCACAATAAGGTTTACAATATGTGCACAATATCTTACATGCAAATGATCATTTAACAATATATTAAATGACCAATCTACCATCACATTCTTCAAATATGAAATAGTCACATTATTCAAGCTTGCATTGTCTACTGTAATAGTTAAAACTTTATCAATACCTCACTCTAACAAACAATTCTTAATCACTTGACCAATTATATCACCCGTATGATTTGAAACTTGACAGAAATCGAGAATTCTTTTATGTAATTTCCACTCACTATCATTCCAATGAGCCGTTAAGGACATATAATTAATGTTTTGGATTGATGTCCATGTATCTATTGTCAAACATAATCGTTGACCCCTAAGTGTTATCCTCAATTTTACCTTCTCATCAACATAAATTTTCAAACAATCTTTTATAACTGTAAAATGACAAGGGCTATGAAATCTAGGTTGTATTGTGCTAAAAAATAATCTAAATCCCCTACCCTCCACAAAATTAAAAGGCAACTCATCAATTACAATCATTTTTTATAGTGTTAGTCTACATTCTTCATAATTATAACATATTGCCTTTAGAGTGCCCATATTTTATCTTCTGATTCATCACTCTCTTTCTTAGGTTCTAATACCAAAAGTTTTTGCTTCTTATCAACCACAAAAGGAAATTTCTTACATACTTTCAAAATAGTATGACATGCATAATTATTTCTACAACAATTACATTCAGCTCTAGGACTTTTAGGATCATCATCAAGTCTTGTAAAAAGATCCCAAATTTGTGACTTTTTTCTATCCTCAACATTTCTTTTTCTTAATGTAAGGGTTTCAGGTTGTTTACCTTTATCATTTGTCATAGATCCTGCAGTGGTTGATGTAAGTTGAGTGTTTGAAGCAAGGGAATTAAACGTTGATGTGGGGGTAGTGTCGGCGGATGAAACATTCTGATTTTGACGGTTTTCCATCTATAATTACCAAATGAAAAAGATCAAAACATGTTACTATGACAATATTTTTAGAATTTACAATATATTTGCAGCATATATTCATAATAATTTCACAATATATTTGCATCATATATGCATAATAAATTTACACTATATTTTCTATATTTGTAATCCTAATTTTATACTGATTTTTCACTATGTTTACACTAAATATACACTATGTTTTTATACTGATTTTCACTATGTTTACACTAAATATACACTATGTTTTTATACTGATTTTTCACCTAATTTTCCTAATCCTAATTTCCTATCGACACTTTCTCGATGATCAGAACAACAAGGCAACAACATGTTTAAATACATTATACTTATTTTTCACATTATACTCATTTTCACCTGATATTCCTAATTTCCTATACATGCTTTCAGTTTTTCACAATCAAGGAGCAACAAGGTTAGGTAGCAACATATTTAAATACAATGAAAAAGTTTCTACATTATTAACCAGTGATTAATTACAAGCAAGGCAACAACATCAATATCTAATACCAACGACATTATATGAACAAATAATCTCAAATACCAGCAACATCAATTAATTACTACTTAAATAATACATCAATCAATTAATTACTACTTAATCTCAGTATGTCCAAAATGGGTTTCGAAATGATGCCCAACAATTATCAAACTGGAGTTGTATGATTTATCAAATGGCTCTGATTTATTGTGTATTTTTCATTGACAGTCCAATAGTTCTGATTTATCAAATGGCACACAAATTACTCGGATTTATCAACTCCACAAGACTATGACTACTCTACGATAGATGATCTATAAGATATAACAAGAAATAAAACAGAGGTTCAGTTTACTTACCTTTTGTGAACTGCAACTGTGTCAATTGGATGGGGATGATGACAAAGAGGAACTGTCGAGCTAGGGTAACGATGTGTTCAGATGCAGAGGGAGAGAGGGTAATGGTTGGTTTGGTTGTTTGCAGAGGGAGGGACACGTCGAGAAGCGAGAGGTGACTGGCGAGAGGGAGGGAGATTTAAGATGCAGAGGAAGGCGAGAGGGACAAAGATTTAAGATGCAGTTTACAGTGTGTTTGAAACCGAACCAAGAGCTAAAACACTTAGATTTCTGACTTTTGTTGCAGAGGGAGGCAGGAGATGAGAGGAAGTAATCTAGGGTTTGTAATCTTAAGGTGCTATTTATATTAAAATTTCTAACTGAACCGAACCAGTTCGGTTCGGTTTAATTGGTTCGGTCCGTACAAAACCGATACCGAACCAAACCAAACATTTTTCAAAATTTTACAATATTTTTTTGGTTCAGTTTTATCAGTTTTTTTCTCGGTTTAATCGGATGTTTGGTTTTTTTGCTCACCCCTACCCTAAACTGATCCTACTCCTCTTTATAGAGATAACACTAGTGCGGTTCAAATTGCCACAAATCCTGTTTATCATGAGCATACAAAGCATATTAAGGTTGATTGTCATTCTATTCGCGAGCTCTGGACTCTCGTGTTATTTCTCCCTCTTATGTCTCTACTAATCTACAAATTGCTGATATTTTCACCAAAATCTTGCCTTGTCCAAGCCATCAGTTTCTATTGCACAAATTCATGTTGTTGATAAACTAACATCAATTTAAGGGGGGATGTCAATACATAACAGTCACTATTAATTGTTGTCGATTCTTGTTGTACAAATTAGTCTCCTGTTCTATTTAGTTTCCTATCTTGACTAGAATATAATTAATGTATAGAGTCCTATCTTGAATGTATTACCTATTATTTAATAATGTAATTAGGGAAGCTTTTACTATATAAATGAGAGAACATCACACATATGGGGCATACAGTTTTTACCCTAATTTCTTATTCTTGTCTCAAATAATATTTGTTTTTTTATATATAATTTCAACTATACTTATAAAACATCATACAAGATTTTTAAAGTTTATTATCAAGAGTTGCCATATCAAATGTATATAAAGTTTTTAACCAATTATTAACCATTAAAAGTATATTTGACATCATTTTTAAATTATGACTTTTACCTTTGAGTTATAATTTTTTTTTTTCATAAATAGTTTACAAAAAATATTTAAAATAATTTTAAATTGGAACTATGTTTTATAAAAAGAACCTGACTTAGAATAACATTTTTTAAAAGAAAAACATAGTATAAGTTTTGACTTATAAAGTAAAAGTAAAACAAGTAATTTTTTAATTACACCAATTTTAACTCATTTTTATATTTTTTATTTAAATAAAAAATTATATCTAATCATAAAAAAAAAGATGACGAAGAAGAAGTTAAATTCACAAGTTTGGATGTAGTAAACCAACTATTTAACCGATACTCAAATGCATGTTAAGTTGTTTTTATAAAAAAATAAACATGTATGTTTTTTGAACTTGTTTTTTTAAATAAAAATAAAATTAAGAAACTTATATATACATATGATAAAAAAATTTAAGAACAATGTAAGTTAATAAATAATGAAAATTTTATTTACAGTACATAAATATGAAAATTAAGAAATAAGAGTATGATATAGACCAAGATAGTCTTGAAACTTAGATTTCTGACATTGTTTGTTTAAAAAAATTTATTTTTCATTTAATTATATAATAATAAAAATAGATGCATATTAAATCTAGTAAATAAAATAAGAGGTGGGAAAATATTATACAAAATTACACATATTAAAATATTATTGGAAAATAGATATCTTGAACATGCAACCTTTTTCAATATTTTTGTTTTACATAAAAATATCAACTATAAATAAAAAGTTTATAAATGCATCTAATTAAATAAATTGAGAATAGTTTAGGTAAATAAATATAAAAATCATTAAAAATAATTAAATATGTATATGAGAAAGTTAAGAGACAAATGATAATCAAGATATTCGTTATCAGAACACAAACATTTATACTATGTATTCAATGTCTATGTTCATTATTTTTTTAATAAAATGAAATTAGAAATAAACACACACGTAAAATAGATTGAATAAAATCAAATAAAAAAAATAACCTTGTAATGTTGTATTGATTAAAAATACTTTAAAGAAAGAAAGTTCAATTATATATAACATAAAAACCAAAACAAAATCATTCATTTTAGTGATCAAATCAGTAAAAACACTAATTTTCTTTCTTTGTTATTGGATTCTGGTGATCTCTCTCTCATCTCTTATAACAAGGATTAAAAATAGAGGATCAAATATATACATGTTGTAAAAATCGAGGATTGAAGTAAATATTTTGTATGAACTTTGAAACCATTACCCATTTATGACACCTTTTCTTTTCTGATCCTTTGTCTTTTAGTTTTATCCTTTATCAACAAATTTAATTCATTTGTCCTTGAATCTAGCCCAAAAAGAATACAATTATGCAAAAATATTGTGAGTCTGATGGGAAAAAAAGCAAGAATTTGAATAGTAAATCCATGGTAAAATATAAGAGGCTGAACAATATTATGTGAGCTCTATGTTTAGCCCATATGATTTAGATTTATAGGTAATAAAAGGGATTAACCCCTAATTCAAGTAACAATCTTTGAATAAAGATCTAAATGAGAGAGTGATATAAGTTGATTTTTGAAAATAAAACACCTTATAATAATATTTAATTTGTTTTAAAAAACTTATCCTTGACATCAATATGTTAAAACAATATTAAAATACAAAATAATAATAATTTATATTTTTAATTTAATAAAAATCAGGTTGAACCTAGCCAGAATGAAGTCTTAGAGCAATTTCAATGAGCATGTTAAATTGATAGCAAAAATAATGCAATAATAATATTATACTCTTCAATGGTTGTTTTGCATGTTACAATGAGAACTCTAAATAAAACACCAAAATATCTTTTCTCTTCCAATAATATTACTATATAGCTAAAACAGGTAGGACAGTCCACTGTGCACGCACACTCATGTGCACCGTGGACTGACCATTTTCACCTTTTACTTCGTGTGCGTATGTGCACCTGTTTTTTTCCCCCACAAAGATGCCTTTTATACATTTTATGGTAGAGAAAACCAACTAAAACACCTTTGGCCGAGCGACATGCCTTTTATTCGAGGCAATAGGTTTTGTTTTTTTTTTTCTTTTTTTTTCCTTCCTTCTCTTCTGAAATACGTTTTGTTTTTCTTTTGTTTTTTTGGTTTTTTTTCCTTGTCTTCTGAAATACGTTTAGTTTTTCTTTTTCTTTTTGTTTTTTTTCTTCTCTTCTGAAATACGTTTTCTTTTTCTATTTTTTTTTGGTTTTTTTCCTTCTCTTCTGAAATACATTTTGTTTTTCTTTTTATTATTTTTTTCATTCTCTTCTGAAATACATTTTGTTTTTCTTTTTATTATTATGTTTATTATTCTTATTTTTTTTATAAAACTATCATGTTTTTGTTTTTTTCGTTTACAATGCTGATTTTGAAAATGTCTATCTGTAAAAGTTGCTTTCTCTTTTTTAATTCTTATTCTTATTATTTTTTAAAACTAGGGTATCAATGATAGTTTACTTGTACCATGACTAAAAATATCTTATGTGCAATGATAATTTTAGATTTTCAAACTTTTATTTTGCTATTGTTATACTAGGGGGTGTTGAGCTTTTTTATTATATTTTTATTTGCATCCACCAAATCCTAGAAAAATTATTTACTCAGCCCGCAACGTAGAAACATATATTTTTGATATTTTCAAATTAAATGATTTTTCCAGCTAATAATTTTTTATTTTGTTCTATCATCTATTATAATTTTTTTATGTGCTCTTTCATTTATTTTTTTATTGGTTTTATTGTTATTATTTTCAAGTTAAATGATTTTTCCCCTGATAATTATGTTTTTTTTTAAATAGTATGATGTTTTTTGTTTTATTTATTTCTATTCTTTATTCATCATTAACACAATAACAACAACAACAAGAAGAAGATTAATTATAATAATAATAATAATAATAATATATTATTATTATTATTATTATTTTTTGATTACTCTTTTGTTAATGTTTTTGAGTAGTTTTTTTCTTTCGGGATAATTTGATAATTTTAATTGTTTTTGCAATAATAATAATAGTTATTTTGTATCTAATATTACTGGGGATAAAAGACAACTCAAGAACAAAAAATATATAAATTTACCTAGGTTATCTACAATTAAAAAATGATACAAATCACTTTTGTTTCGATTACATTATTCCTTTGAAATGGCAAACAAGTCATTATTATATGTTTTAATATTTATTGCATATTATCACCTAAAAATATATAAAGAGAAAAAAATGAGCTCGGATTTTTTGCAGGAAAACTTTTTATATCAGCATTATTAAATACATTTAATTTAATTTAATAATATGATGAATAATCTTATAAAAAAAATTGTTGTGAATTTTAATTTTATGCTCTTTTGTTCAAAATTATTTCTTAAAAAAAATCCAAATTGGATTTTTAATATTTAAGATCTAATATTACCTAGGAAAAAATACAACTTAAAAAAACAAAAGGTAAACAAATTTGCCTACATTATCTACAATTAAAAAATATATAAGGCACTTTCCGTTTCTACTACATTGTTCTTTTTAGACGGGAAATAAATAATTATAGCACACAAAAAATTTATATTTCTTTTTTTTTAATTACAATATTTGTATTTATAATGTGTCATATCTAATATTACTAGGAAAAAAAGACAACTCGTATTTTTTTTACAAATTTATCTAGGTTATCTACAATTAAAAAACTATAAAAATCACTTCCCATTTCGATCACACTATATAGTATGTGAGAGTGAGTATATTTGTTTAATATTTATTTAATATTATCGCCTAAAAATATATAGAGAGAAAAAAATAACCTACGATTTCTTGCAAAAAAAATTAATATCGATTTTCTTAAATATATTTAATATAATAATATGATGAATAAATCTTATAAAAACAAATTGGCTTTGAATTTAAATTTATATTTTAGACTTTTTTTTTCCTTTTAAGAAACGATGACCTTTTTTTCACATGTATTTTTTTATTTTTTATTGTCCAAGTCAGGTGTTCTTTTTTTAACTGTTTTTTTATTAAACCAGAGTATCTGTGACAACAAATTTCTAATGAATCATTTCACCTTCTTAACAAATTTTCTAACAAATTTTATCAAAATGTTTTTAGCAATAGCAATATTCAGTCACATTTTGATTAAAAAAAAACCACTTTTAACGAATTTTATCAATGACAATTATACTAATTAAATATAAAATTACAAAATAAAACATTTATAAAATTAATTACTTTTCTACGTAAATAAAAAAAACCCAGCGAAGCTGGCAAATCAGCTCGTTATTCCTATAAATCTATTAGGAAAACTAAAACCAATAAAGTGAAGCTAATAAAAAAATAAACCAATTAAATACAAAGATATAAAAAAAGAATACCAAACTCTTTGAAAAAAATACCTATTTTTTTCATCTAATACAATTAATATTTTAAATAAATTTTTTTATTGAAGTATATGTAATAATATTTTTTATTTTTATACTTTTTAAAATACTATTTTCAATAGCTTTTTCATTAGATGCTATTGGAAAGAATAAAATTCTATTTTAATAGCTTTTACAATGGAGAAACTATTCTTACCTTTGATTACAATATCTCTAATGTAAAAATCTATTTTTGAAATTAAATTAGTAATATATATTTTTAAATAATTTAAATATAATATTTTTTATATATACATTCTAATGGAAAAAATCATATAGAATAATCAATTCTATTTTAATATATATAATATACTACTTATTAATAGTTACTAATTAATAAAAGTCCAATCAAAATTATTTTTTGTTTAAAAATATATTAAATAAATTTTACATTTACATTAAAAAATAAAAAAAGATAAAATAAAAATTTCAGAATTTGTTTTAAAAAAGAATTGAAACGAAATAATAAACAGTGCAAAAGATGCTCTTAGTCTTCAATTTGAACTTTTCCTCTGTAAAAAGGGGAAAAAGAAAAAAAACTCTATAGATAGTACACGGAAACCAGGTGCCCAGTTCAAAGAATTCGTCTGCCGCGAAGAAACTGTAATCAAAGGTAAGAGAGAAGAGAATGGTGATCCTGTTGGTGGCTACAACCTCAGATCCAGCATCCATAGGCCCAGCCTCAGCTCTTCTAGCCATGCCCGGGTGGCACACTGGCCCCTCCTTGCAGGTCAGCAATTCTCGCCCTCCGTTTTTCTTGCTTTATTTTCTTTCAACAAAATTGATTAAAGTTTGAACAAGAGACTGACTGACATGAATTCTATGCTGTGTTTGTTAGGATGCCGTGAGTTTTGTAAACAAGGAAGTGAGGCTAATAAAATTGGATAACTTTCTTGTTAAGGAAGATTACTTGGATAAACGTTGGGAGGAGGCAACCGGGGAGTTAGTCGACGAGATCATTTTTCTCAGCAAGCACGTTGCTTCTTCTAATCGGCCAGCTCTCACGGTCCATCCAATTGGTATATTAATGAACATTCGTTTTATTGTAGTAATGTTTGTTACTTTGTGTGTTACCCTTATGGATTTAAGAGGGAAATAAACATGAAATGAAGAATGTAGTGTTTGCTCGGATTTGCGTTGTTGGCTCAGGTACTCCACATATTCGCGAGGGTGAGGATCTTTTTGCTGGTGGGAAGCCAGGATGGGCAGCACTTCCAAATCCTCGGATAGGACCATGGTTGAGGCTCTTGAGGACTATTGCTGAATCACACAAACTAACTCCTGAATTCGAGGTAATAAATATAATTAACACTAGATGATTTCTATGTATCAAGTGATAGTAGAATCTCGCGATGCGGGTGTTGTGTGGTAATAAATATAATTAACATTTGATGCTTCCCATGTCTCAAGTGATTGTAGAATCTCGCGATGCGGGTGCTGTGTTAGTAATAAATATAATTAACATTTGATGCTTCCTATGTATCAATTAATTGTCGAATCTTGCGATGCAGGTGTTGTGTTAGCAATACATATAAATTTGAGATACTTCCTGTGGTTGTTTTCCATTATTTTGTTGTAGATCTTTGGTTAAAATATCTATTTTCTCCCTACAGGTTTGGATTCTTAATTTTCACTTTGAGTTACTTATGCTGAATTAATCCTCAAGGACTAGAGATAGTAATAAGTTGGTTATGGGTAACTGGAAAATCTCAAAGTAAATGATCTTTGACTTCTCAATTAGATCTGCTCAATTCTACAACATTATTTTAATCTTATATCTTCTCCTCAAATATTTAGCTGTCAAAGTACAACTCTCTTTTATCTGCTCTTAAATATACTTATGGGATATCCTTAGATCATAAATTCATTTACATCTAACTGTCAGTGCCCGGATATTCTGCCCTAGATACAACAATACCAGTGGAGGATTTATCGTATCAAGTTGCAAACATGTCATAATCTCTTCTAAAACTTGAATCCAATTGATCACCCCCCTCCACACACTATATAGTATCTGTAGCTAGTGGTTTTTGCTTCTTTCATTTGAAGTTCAAGAGAAGAAATCAGGAAATTCACTTTAAAGGTTGATTGATTATAGTAGAACAGGATTCTATTATTTCTATTGATATAGACATCCAGACCATTTGAAATAGTGTTCCATAAGCTAGCATCTTGAGAACTCTTAACTTCTCTGAAACATCAGCCTCCAGTACCTTCCCTGCTCCTGGCAACTACAAGTCTCCTCCAAAAACTATCATGCTTTGCCGAGTACCTGTCCAATTAAGAGCACTCAAGCATTCATGCAAAGGAGCACACGCCTCTCTCCAATTTACCACATAACACTTCAAATTCCTCTTCCTCAAGAAATGGCTTTGATGTTTTTCCAATTCCCGAACAGCTGAATCTGAAATGGGAAATGAAGAATAAAATGGTTGTGTGCTCATATTGCATGTAATTTTCTGAACCTCCAGAGAAACTGCCTCTTCCACATGCTCCTGCTTCTTTACTGAATGCTTTATAATATAATTTTGCACTGAAATTGCCTTGTAAATCACATCTAAAGGAAACCCAGGATGAGTTAATGGGAAGAGATTAAACCATAGCCTAGAGGAACTTTCTGATAATTGTTGCATTTATTTTAATCTCAAACTGCTTTTATTGATTAAATCTTTTTCATTAACTAGTTTATGCTTTAGTTTAATCATAATCATGAGTGTTAGTATTGGTGGGTACAAAATAAACTCTTTTTTGTGGATATGCATTCCTCTTTCTACCACCTTTCACCAAAAGAGTTGAAACATACTGACTTTTTTCAATTTTTCTATCATGTTTTAGGTTACATTAGAAGCCACACATCATGGGCCATTGACTAATTCTCCAACCATGTTTGTGGAGATAGGTAAGCTTCTACCCTCTCATTAGGTCTGCTTTAGGGCTTGTTTGGGAATGTAGTTGAAACTGTGTTTCCCAAAAAATCATTTTTTTTTAATTTTTTTTTTGAATAAAAACATTATTTTTTTAAATTATTATTTTGATGAATTTCCGAGCAAAAAATACTTTGAAAACACAACCGTTATCACACTCCTAAAACCCCCTTATTCATTATGGGATCGTTATTTTTGGTTTTACAATCCATTGACCTTTTGTGTTGTTGATTGTCCTGGTTTAATTAATTGTTGTTTGCCTTTTCCATTTTCACAAGGTAGCACAGAAGAATACTGGAGGAGGCAGGATGCTGCACAGGCCATTGCATTGGTGGGTACATGCTGGCTAGAATAAGCTATTTTTTATGTTCAGTGGCCTTGTTTAAGTTAAAATGCATGTTTTAATACATTACTTACCTGCTAAGTTCACTTTTTTATTTGCATTTGATTGAAAAGTTTTAACTTTGAATCATTCATAGTTTTGCAATCCAGTTTTCTCTTTCAGTTTCCTGTGAATGAGTTGTAAAGCAGCGTGACTAGTGTTATGTTTGAGTTTTGAAGTGAAAATGAAGATTTTAACCCGGTTTAGTGATATAATTTGTTTGGTGCTTGAAGTTAGTCTGGCGAGGATTGGGTCTTGCAGGAGGAATTGCTGAGGGAGACTGGGGCAGGTACTTAACTTATTATTCTCAAGCATGAATAGATGGTTCCATTGCTTTAAAGTAATGAATTGCAACTTATTTTTATCAAGCAACAAGATATGGAGTGGGTTGATGACAGTTTCCATTGTTTTATATAAAAGGGAATTTGTTTTACTCCCGGTACTCCTGATTATCAGGCATGAATAATCTGGGAATATTTTTCTGGTTTCCCTTGGTTTTTTCTGCATGTGTCATGAATGTTTTCCATGTTATATTACAACGAGTGAATGCAAGTGTTTGATGCTTGCTTATCATTTCTTCAAGTGATGACCCTCTCTTTGGAAAGAGAAAGGGTAAAAGAAAAAAAAAACTTCATACCAAAAGATAGATAAGATGAAGGGGGACATAGTTAATCAATATGTCCCCAAGACCATTCAAATTTACTCTTTCATTTGCAAAATTGATACTTCTATCGATTCAGGAATGGTGGTAGCAACAAAATCCTTTTTGGAATAGGTGGCGGGCATTATGCGCCCCGGCACATGGACATTGTTATGTAAGTTTTCACCCTGACATCTTTTTTCTGTTTATCTATACTTCTGAAACCAGTAATTATTTTGTACCTTCCATCATCACAGTAATTATGAGCGCACTGTAGTTTTGAATGGAAATGGATGGCTGTTTATCAAGATGACAATATTTTTTATTTTTGTATTTTAATGTTCCATATTCAGAAAAGATGGAGTTTGGGTAGGCCATTTGCTTTCTGGGTACTCCTTGCTGATGGAAGATCCTGGTCAATCAAAAACACAGCTAAATACTGAGGCTGTGCATGGAACCTGGAGAGAAGCAATCATAGTTGCATTTGAGGCTACCAAATCAGCTTTCCCCGGGGGAGAAATTCTAGCTCATCTTGATCACAAGTTTGTCATTCAATGAACGAATTTTCATCTATGATTTAGTGTCATATCCTTCGAAAACCACTTTTAATTTACTTGCTTGTTTGACGTGATCATTGCGACCTATGGCATGAAGATATGGAACACAATGTTAATCTAGAAATGACGGAAAAAAGAGTTTGTCAAGAGGCATGGCCTTGTCTGGCAGTTTTGAAAAACACTCAGTCTGCATTCGTTTATTTGAACATGTTGGATTTCAAGTAAAATCCATATTTCCCCCCTTAAAGCACAATGAGTACTTGCATAAGATGCTTTGTGATTTCTCTTCTTGTTTTCTGAAAACTGTATCTGTGAATGCAGGAGTTTCAAGAGCTGGCAGAGGAATGCCATCACAACTTTCTTGGTGGAGCAGAACATAAAGATTGGGAAACCCAGTGACTTTTCTTAATTATTGTCAGTACTATTGAATATACAAAAACTGTATTTGGAAGGATTCATACTTTTGTTTCAATTCTCATGCGTAACGATCATAGCTTTCAATTTATCAATAAATCAAACTTAAATTTTATCATAAAATTTTAGAGGCTTTATTATATATATATATATATATATATATATATTTTTTTTTTTTTACCATAGATTTTTATAGTAATTGGAGTTCAAAAAAGCCCTGTAATAAATCTTATAAGCTACTATATGACAAACAAATTTAATTTCCTAGTTGAAAAATATATTTTTATTATTTTTCCAGACTTTTTTAGGATGTATGCCTAATATAGATATGGTTATAAAGCTTGTATTTATTCCACTTTATATCTAATTTTTGAAGTATAAAAATTAACTCTAAAGTTGTATCAAAGAAAAACTTATTCTTATATCTTTGTTTGTCCTTATTTTTTTCCTTCAAAAAATACATTTTTAATGAACAATTATTTTTTTTTATCAATATATCTTTATATATCCTTACCAAATAATGTTGGATCGAGAAAAATATATAGATATAATTTTCTCATATTCTTAGGTGTGTTAGATTGAGTCACATTATCACCAAACATATCATTATAAAGGCGCACCAAGTCTGATACTACACACACAATAACATTAGGTGTGGTAAAATCAATACCTACAGGTTATTAGGTTTGACCACAACAAGACCCATGTGTTACTGGGTTTAGCTAGTGCTAGATCTAAGTGATTGTTGGGTCTGATCAACAGTAAAACCATGTGACATTGGGTCTGGCATTTATCAGACCTAGACTCTACTCGAGTCTAACATTGCTAGACTCAACACATAGGTTTGACAATATGTACCAACCCAAGGTTTGGGTCTCACAGTGAGATAAGCTTAGTTAGGCATGGCATTTGCTAAACCTAATAGCTTGCCCTAACACGTTGTAAGGCTAACATGGTAGGCCTGAAATGCATTACCCAAATGTGTGGAGCTTGAGGAGTTTTGTCATCTCATCGCGAGAATGACAGAGTTTGCTGCACCTATGAATTCTAACATAATACTTGATATAATTCTACAGTGTTTTTTCTATTAAATTTTAGAGGAAT
This sequence comes from Salix exigua, assembly GCA_032356905.1. Lineage (NCBI taxonomy): Eukaryota > Viridiplantae > Streptophyta > Magnoliopsida > Malpighiales > Salicaceae > Salix > Salix exigua. Next base: position 1,914,656 of record CM063602.1, on the reverse strand, counting down.
TATTTCTCAACAAATAAGATTTATTAAACAAGTATATACTCTACCAACACCATTAGGTGTATTAAATTATCTCATGGCTTGCCATGTTTTCATCTTTTAGCTAGATAAAATGAGTGAAAAACAATTCATATTATGACTTAAAATATCAAAAAGGTAAAATTACACTCAACCCCTTATCTCCATAAAAGACACCTTATCTCCATAAAAGACAAGATTTATAAATTATAAATAAACCATAAGTTTTTTAAAAGGTTCATAATCTTCATTATCCACTTTATACATATTTGAGAACATCTTTCTAGAGTATTATTGTATTTGTTCTCTCTAAAAAGATAGTTATTTAAACATGTCAAAGTCTATATCTAATATAAAGGACATTATGGAGGTATAAGCCTTAAGTTAGCTTGGCCTACCAATCACCAAACACAAGATATCAATTGCCTTAGCTATGGAGAATATATGAGATTACTAGGACCAATTGATTAGTTGATTATCCAACTTGGGAGCTCTATTCCTAAGCTACTTGGATTTTCAAGATATCATTAGTAGTGTCGTCTATGGAATATTGATAAAAAACCCATTGATTTCTTACATAAGCTTTTCTTTTAAATTCCAGTCTGTTCCATTATTCATAACTAATTCCCACCAATGCTAGGATCTGAGACAAGTATACTTGTTGTCGCAAACACTTTTACCTAACTAAAGCTTCAAAACCTGCTAGTCAGGTGCAACTCTTTACTTGTGTTGTATTAGAAACTTGAGGGAAAAAAGTAAACCTTTCCACCCTAACAGGTTATAACACCCTCAACAACACACAATATCTTAGTGCCATGGCCATACACTACATAAGGAGTTAGCAAACAATTACACTACCTAGAGGAGACTAGGCAAAATAACATCCATGAGAGTTTTGTAAAGGATAATTTGCACCATTATGACACCTATGCATACAAAAACTACTCTTAGTGTACCCCCCTTAGTTACTATGGGATGAACAATGATTATTGTAATCATTGCTCTATGCAAAGATCCTAAGAGTCTAATAGGAAAAAAAAACTAAGAGACAGTTTGTGAATGAGCATGCCTATGAGAATGTCTTTAACCCTCTTTAATAGAAAGGTTTTCCCTTGTCAAAAAACAAATTAAACACTAAAATCCCTAAGGATTAAATTTCAATGAAAATAAGTTTGGAAAACTATAATGACTTTGGTTGTCCAAGACATCAAGCATAAAATATATGTAGTAGCGTAGAGTTGATGTTCCAAGACCATGACTCAATGTGCAAGATGTTTCAAACATTTATAGGATCCATATTTGTTTGGTATAACAAATTGAAACCAAACTCTATAAAAGAATTCAATAACCTCTGCATTTATAGCTAGCGACACATTTTAACACCGACATACTCATCAATAAAAAACTCTAAGCTTTTAATTGTAGACCAATAAAAGAGTGAGACTACACAAATATATTTGATTGAGCCAATGAACTTATTATCCTTGATAAGAGAAGTAAACAAACATGCCTTATGGAGATAATTTTATACATTACCAGATAAAAGCTTGTTCATAGTGAAATGATTCACGGAAAATCACTTACATGATGATTAAGAGGACAATTTGCTATGATATTGATCTTTTTTTTTTCACAGGCAAAACCAACATGAATGACCTTCAAAGTGAAGTTATTAGAAAATAAAAGCCAACATTTTAGTGCCACCTGTAAAACATGTTTCTCCCTAAAAACCTCTTATATACCTATCACTCAAATACAAACAAGGTTTGGATCCTATCTGAAAATAAAATATCAATTAAGCCTACACATTATGAAAATAATAGAATCAACAACTCTGATACATAAACTAAAGTCTTGCATCTAATTAAACAGAAAATAACCCAATACAAATATATTTTATAGTTTAAATAATATAACATGAATGAAATCTTCAATCTTAATAATACCGGGATCTTTGTAGCCATCTTTAGATATCCAAAACAAGCTAGGAAAATTGATTGTTGAAATTGCCTCCTCTTTAATGTTTTTTTTTTGTCTACGATAATTAATTGTAGCTTTAAAGAATCCTCTCAAAATATGGAAACCCTTGTTTCCTTCTTTAACCTTTCATGTAGAGCTAGAAAATTTCCAAAACAAGCTACCCTATCTTCCTTATCAAATAAGAAGTCCACAAGTAAAAATGAAATAAAGAACAAAATTCATAAAACCTATTATTGTAAGACCTTCCCAAACTCTGATTTGATCGACTTGAAATCTTAGAAGTGCCATAATTATGGCCCTACCATTAGTTAATATATAGTTACCATAATTATGTCATAATATATATATATATATATAGCTGGGCAAAATAAGTCAAATATAGATCACAATATTGTATCTTAGAATATCCCAAAGGTGAAATTATACTCAAACTCGTCATCCATATAAAAGTGCAAGATGAATCTGTCGAAAACAGATTCACAATCTTCATTTTCTACGACATGCATATGGAAGAGCTTCTTCTTTTTCTAGAATATCATCTACCCTTTTCTCTCTGAAAAAGGAGTTGAATTTTCGGACATCATCAGTCGTTTTTAAGACAATATCTAAACTCCGCCTAATAAAAATCACGTTAAGATTGAAGGCACAAGCAAGTCTCCTGCAGAATAGCCAAGGGGTTAAAAAATGATAGTAATATTCAAGGTCAACGAAAATGGAGACGAAGAATCGACTCGACACATGTGATGATCACAAATGGACCATGAAAACCCTTGACAAGAGGATTATGGTGATACTGTGAACCAGAAAGGATTTTCTTGCAGAGAACTCTCCTTCAACTATCCATTTTATCACTGCAAAAAGCACAGTTTGCCCGTGGATATTGCTCGGTCAACCGTTGGATTTGATGCCATCATTGGATACACTCCTCATCTACTCTCCATTTACTGGCTGTGAATGTTGACTTCATCTCCCAGTCTTGTGTGTTCCTTGACCCGTTTGTAATAAATAATACATATATATATATATTTAGCTGATAAGAATATTGAAGAGGATTGCTATCCCTATCTTTATGTGAAAAGTAAATATCCAACGGTCAGGATAGTGGGCTCACAGTATTTCAAAACAGCTCCTATTTCCGTTGTAAAAAAAAAAGAAAAAGAAAGAAATCAACGGGGACATAAATTGTAAAGAGAAGAGATCGTTTGGTACAACGTTAAAATTGAGTATTAAAATCCTCCACCTAAATTGAAGGCAACGAATTGGAGTGTTCTTCGACCAATAAAAGAAACAACAGCTTTGCAAAAGTTTTGAATTTTGATGGGCATTCAATTTTCTCCCTTTTGTTTTACCATATGCACAGTACAGTAGAATCATAACCGTCCGTCTCAGAGTCATAATTGTTCCACACTGCCTGTTACTCCCTTCATTTATTCCTCCTCCTCCTCCTTTCAAATTCAAAAGCCTTCATTTTCCTCTCCTATCCCACTTTCCCCGTCCACTTTTTTTTCTTTTTTCTTTTGTAATTTCCCCGAGAAGAGAAATAGAGAATAGTGCATTTTCGCAACTCTAAAAATCAAATAAAAAATGTCCACACCATTGACTATGACCAGGCTTGTTGGATGGAGAGTGAGGGACTGGGCGTCTTGTTTCTTGGCTCGCAGGTTCTCTCTAGGTACCCCCAAGAATGCTACCTGAGCTTGATCAATATTTGTTTTTTTTTCTTTTTAAAAAAGAAAAAATAATAAAATAGGGTCACATGGGCTGTGTAAAAGTACTGTTTCTTTTGCCATTTTAGCAATTTCCATGCAGAAACAATCGCTTTAGCATTGTGTTCATTTCTCTTCCTGTTTGCTTTGTGAGTTCTGTATGTTTTTGTTTCCTTGCAGGTGATGAACAGGAAACGTTTCACAATTCTTCATCCAAACTACCAATCAGAAACAGGGTCTTTGGCGTGAAGAAAGACAGTACTAGAGGTGGCAATAAAAATAACAAAAAATTATCGAAAAAAATTAAAAAATTCAGACAGGTAAATCCTGGTTCACCAGAGGCTAGTACTGTTTCAGTGCAAAATTGTAACAGCAGGGACTCAAGCCAGCCCCTCTCGCAAGATGAGGAGTACATTGTTTTTTGTTTCGGAGAGGATGGTGGTTTTGATGTTGTGAAAGAATGGAAGTCGTCAGAAACTCTCGGATGCTTGGACACTGCTAATTGTACAAGTCCAAGGTCTGTCCATCGAAAGGTGAGCTCTGGGCAACCATTTCTTCATTTTCTATTCTGCAATATTGAGGTATGATGATTCAGTGCAAAATCACCAATGAAAGATTCAATGTTTATGTTCTTCTTCTTACCATGCCAAAACAGCTTCACTGTGTCGAGGTTTCAGAAACAACTAAGGAGAGCAGCCATCAGAGGAGCGTAAATGGACAGGAGACAGAAACGACTCCTGTTAAAAACGTAAAAATACTCTCTTTTTTCAATTATTACATACCCAGGCTAGAAAACTGAAGTAATCACGGGGAAATGGGTTAGAAGATCGAATTTAGTTTTATATTTTATTTTTCATTAGGACCAGGAGGCAGCTGGCAGCCATTCGGGCCCAGACCAACCATGCAATGCTAGACCAAAGGGGTGCCAGAGTGGAGAGATTGACAATTGGGGGACGCTATCTGCTAAATCAAGTGACTCTAATCAATCAGATGGAAGCAGTACAGGGTCCTTTTCCTTTCCAGTGTAAGCTACTTGCACATCTTGTTTATTTTCAATTTGAATCGAATAGTTCTTGGGTACGAACTTGTTAAATGATCAAATGAAATGATGCAGGATGCACTGGGAGCTGACAGGCAGTCCTGTGCAAATGCCAAAACCAGAGAGCCTTTATGCGAGGAAGCCCTGTGCACGTTTTCAATGTTGTAGATTCTGAAACCAGTCCTCTCTCTTCCTCTCCCTCTGTCCCCCCGTCCCCTTTTCTTCTGGATATATTAGGTCTACATTAAACACCATTTTCTTAATTACAGTAGCAGACTGGTTCATATGATGGATTTCTGTAACGACCAAAGTTGAAGGTTATTGCAAGCCTTCGATAGATGCATGAAGATAGGAACCTGAATAATGAATGCTATTGATCGATCTAGACTTGTCATCAGCCCCAAAGTAATCCTATCTTTCCCCGTATTTGCTGTAGAGATACAAGATGAGAGAATAAACAGATACTTGTTCAAATTTTATTTAAATGAGAAAATTTCTTCATGTTTCATTTATTCTCTCGTCTTATAAAATTCTTGCCACGCAGTTAGCAACACGCAGCAGCCTAAGCAGGCATGCCAACTTTTACTGCAGACAACGTTGTAGTTGGCTCATCCGGTTCCTTCTACACTTCCATGGCTGCTTTTTCTTCGCCTCCTCTCCGGTCTGCAGTTCATGATGTCAAGGGATATATTCTATTGTTTTTGCTAAATTCCCCCATGCCTGTTATCATTTACAGGTTCCACATCATAAAATCTGATAATAACCTCTCTATTGCATCCCAGCCATTTAACAGAGCAGAAAGATCTCTTATATTAGCATCACAAACTTGGAACAAATATATGGAAAGACCGTACAGATACACCAGATCTCCACCCCAACCACCAGACCAGAAATAATCCGTCCTGGTGATGGCAAGTTGCTGGGCTCTCTTGTGCTCCAGCTTGGGGCAATCACGGATGAAGTGACTGAATATGCACGCCCTTCAACTCCACTTGCGGTCGTAATGGTGTCTCCATTGGATCGTCCAAAACAGGTGACCCTCTGCTTCGCTTCTTGCAAGAGGTGCATCAGATCAACAAGTGCTGGCTCCCTCTGGTTTTTGTTTATAAAAGTTGTTGCAATTTTATCAAGTGTTTTTTTTCCTTCTTCTCTACACACACTTCAATTATGCTTTAATTATGAGCTTATTTATAGGTTTTAGATCATGAACAATTAAGAAACTAAACTAGACAAGAAATTAATTCTAATATGATCAAAAAAGTAGTATACCGACATAATCGGTCAACCGTTTCTCAACTAATCTTACAATTCATATAATTTAACCGGCATACTAGTTATCAACTGGTAGATCAATTCTTCTACTTTACAAACAAACAAAAAATCTACTTTATTTTTGAACATCCCCTCTAAAACTTGATTTCTTATTACTCTCAACATGTCTTATTTTGATAAAACCATCATATTTGAGTCACTTTATAAAAATATATGTGACTTGATCTTGAATATTTACATACTTGACTTCAACATTTTTATGATGCAATCTCGTAGGTAATGAAATCATGTTTCTTACATCTATCACGGAATATTGGATTTTTCGCCAAGACATTTGCAATGACTACTGAGTTGTCCATATAAATATTTACAGGTTTCTCTTGTGGCATTTACAACTCTTTCAATTTGGCAACTAGAGTAAAAACTTCATCAGAATCAATTCCTTACTTTTGACTATAACCTTTTGCCATGCCTTGTATCTCTAACTTATATTTTGACATTTGTTTTCGTAGATCCATTTGAAACTCATTAACTTACTTCCTTTTAGTCTAATAACCAATTTCCATGTCTCATTCTTCGCAATCGATGCAATATCCTCATCCATATCAATTCTTCACTTTCCACATCTCACTGCTTCTTAAAACACTATAGGTTCACATATAGAAAGATTGAAATATAATATTAGATTATTGTCAATTGAATTAGTTATCCTATACATGTCATTAAGGATCTTCATTTTTCTTGGCAAAGTTGGTGGGCTGCCACTACTTGAGCTTCCATTAGAAGAAAAAAAAAAGTGAAGTTCATAAATGACTGTGGAGGTGCAACTATTTTTTTTTATGATCATTATATCTCTCCTTTTTATTATCAAGAATTTGTAGAAAGTCATATTTCTTACCACTATCTACCTTGCAATCCCATTCTCCCTTTTCATTAAACTTACATCTTTACTAATCATCATATTTCCTTCATTGGGGCTGTATGTCCTTAGGATTTTTAATCATAGCTCATAAAGACCATCCTTTTGCTCATGTCATTTAATTTGGTCTATACTTGATCATCTACATGCATATCTAAATATATTCAAGTGATTAGCATTTGATTTTCTTCCATTTCTTGTGGAGTCAATCCATTTAAAACTTTTATAAGACACCTATTTAACAAGAAATAATACCGTTTACAATTTTATCCCAAAAATCCTTTGACATTTCACTGGTTTTAAGAATGCTTCTCACCATGTTACGCACGTTTCTATTTTTTTTCTTTTTACCACACCATTTAATTATGAGGATCTAGGCATTGTTAGGAGTCTATTTATATCATGATTTTTAAAAAACCCTGTTATATTCATTAGAACAAAATTCACCCCTATCTATCATAAGTGATTTTATTGTATAACCATTTTTTTAATTAATGCCTTAAACTTCTTAAAACAATTAATATTTTAGACTTTTTATTTAAGAAATATAGCCATATTTTTATACTATAATCATCAATGTAAAGTTGAAAATAGAAGTTTTTACCAAACCAGCATGATAATAAGATAACATGTCTACATATATCACCTATAAGGGTTGACTTGCTCTAGATAGAGACTCGTTTGAAAAGCCCTTACATAATTATTTGCTCACTAAACACCCTTCAGATAACTGATTTCGATGTTTAATTGGTGGTAAACCCTTTAACATCTCTTTTTGCATCATCATTTTCAAGCTATCAAAGTTTATATACCTAAGTCTTGCATGCCAAAGCCATGTTTTATCCTTCATACATGCCTTAAATTATTTAGGCTCACACATCTCTTAGTTTAGGAAAAACATTATGTTCTTTGTCACAACTAACTTCACAGTCATAGTTCTAGGAGTATCAAGTAATGTCAATATACAATCTTCCATAATTTCATAACCTTACTCAAACAATTGCTCAAAACTCAATATATTGCTTTTTTATGGATGAGGTATAATAAACATCACTAATAAATTGATAACTATCATCTTTTAATCTAATAAGAATTGTATTTTTTTTCCTTTGATGAAAACCATTGAATGATCTGATAAAGTGACATTCTAATCATCAAGCTACATAAACTTGTCTTTATCTCTAAATATGTGATTGCTAACACCATTGTTAAGATACTTTATGTTTTTTTATTTGTTTTTGTTCATCATAGATTAGTAATTGATATTCTATAAACATGACTTCTTTCTCATCCTTTTTAAGTGATTGATATTCTCTTCAATACCTTTTGTTGGATCTCAATAATTCCTAGCATAATGATATACTTTCTGAAAATTATAATATTTAACTTTTTTTTTTGTCAAATTTGTATTTTAAATTGTCATTATTAGTGAAATTAGTTAATAAATTTGTTTTATTTGGTTAACTAGTTAGGCTACCTCAATGTTCTCTTTCAAATTTGCCTTCCCTTCTCTTTCTCTACTTGTCCACTTCCTTTAACTCTTTAGACATATCCAGAATCATATTCATTTTATTTTAAAGAGGATTTTAAAAAGAGTGCTTATGTACCCATATGTGCTTAAATTTCATCAACTCTTTCTTCATGGACTTGTAATTTTCCCATGATCTTTGAATTGTTAGAAAATCCATATTTTTTTAACTCTTATATCGCGACCATAATATAATCGAGTTTTTTTTGTACCGAGCATAATTCTTTCATTTTCCCCATTATCTCTTGATTTGATTGTATATGATGGATATTCTAGCAAAGTAATGTGAAATATTATTTCACTTCAACATATGTAAATTTTCAAAGTCATCTTGTAACTTTTAAAGGTGCCCTTTTCTTTATTATTAGCTTCTTGGTTATATTATTGTAAGAAATGATATGTTTGTTTGATGGTGGTTGTATTAGCCACTATATAAAAAATGGCATCATCAATATATTTATGGATGATTATGAGTGTTTGTTGATCCTTCATTTGTGTCTTTTCCATGACCTCTTTTTGGGTTGAAGTTAATACTGCTCATTCTATAGGCTCTTTAAATTCTTTTTCAACTGTTTCCCATGTATCTTAGGAACCTAACCAAGCTTTCACTTGAATACACCAAGTTATGTTTCAAATAATAAAAATGAAATGAGAAGTTTGGATTGACCATGTTAAATAATCTAGAACTAGCTCTAATATCACTTGTTGGAACAAAAAATGTGTAGTACAAGCATGTGGACAATAATACACAGTTCCAAAACTAAAAAAACGAGAAGAATATTTGAGAGGAAGGTAATCTTTCTAAGTGTTTTTTATCTTGTGTATTATTCTTTATACAATTAAATAAAGTAATGATTACTCTAGATAATAGTAAGAAGTGATATGGTAAATATTAAATATATTGAAAAATAATTCAAAAGATTCTTAGGACATCATATATAAGTTTATAAATACTTGGCCTAAAAAAGTGTCCAAACTTTAACAAAAGATGATAATACTTTAATTAATGAAAGAAGTTAATGGTTATAGGACTTCTATAGGATCCAAAATTAAAAAGGAGGAGACAAGAAAAAACAATTTTTTTGAGCTTTGGAGTCTTTATAGGGCTAAATATAAGGTTCACAACACCAATGACACTTTTATCTATATGCTTCCATTAAGTGTTGAGTTTTGTTATTTTGATTCATTTACACTTCACTTATTATATTTATGGTCTTATATTTGGACCATTAAGTTTAAGGTCTGTGGCATACTATAAATACCCTTTTCAGAGAGGGGGTAAGGGTTCTAGACCTTTTTGTACGAATTATATGTGTTTGAGAGTATTCTCCAACTTTGATTCATTAACGAACTAAATCAACTTATCAAAGAATAACTTTACATATTATAATATGCATTCTACTACTAATTTCTGACCATTTAAGTTTGTTTATGAATTTAACCCATTAATTCTATTAGATTTTATTCCTTTACATATTGATGAAATAATTAATCTTTATATTAAGAAAAAGGTAAAAGTAGTAAAGGAACTCTATGAAAGTGTAAGATAACATATTGAAAATAATAATAGCTAATATGCATCCATGGTAAACAAAGGGTGTAAAGTCATTGTTTTCTAACTAGGTGATTGAGTTTAGGTGCATGTGTATTAAACAAGGTTCCGAGCTTATATAATATCAAAATTGCAACCATGAGGAGATAAACCTTTCCAAATATCTAAGAAAAGTAACAACAATGCTTATAAAGTATATCTACCAAGTGAGTATGGTGTTAACACTACTTTTAATATTTATGATATCTTTTTGTTTAATTTAGATGACAATTCGAGATCAAATCTATTTAAGGAAAGAGAGAATGATACATACCAACCTGCTAATATAAAGGATGGTGAGAATCAATAAGCATTACCAAATGATCTTCAAGAGTTACGAGTTGGGCCAAATAAAAAAGACAAGGACAAAAAATAATTAAACAAATTATTGATTGGGCTAATTCAAGATATTTAGGCCAGATAAGTGTACAAACATCAACAAAGGATGATCATACTTTAATTTAAATAATCAAGGAAAGAGATGGTGATAAGACTCAAATATCAAAGTTAAAAAACAAAGACAACAAATACCAAATTTCTTGAGCTTTAAAGTCTTTATAAGGCCAAACACAAGGTTGGCAACCCTAAAGACACTTTCTATTGTGTCGTCACGACTATTTTTGTGACGCGCTTCGCACCCCGCCATTCCCCTTGTTTCGGGGGACAACGGCGCGCGGTGAAAATGAGGTTATTTATGGTCGTAAAAATCACGACTATAAATATCAGGAGACGCCACCTAGTATTAAGGTCACGAGGAACCTATTGGTCTGCGAGAGTCTAGGGTAAGGGGACTTGTTGTGCAAGGGAAAGACAAATCACCCCCAGTGCACCCTACCTAAGGTAAGCTGCATTGTTGTTTGATTGTTTTTTCTAAGTTAAAATTTTGCATTGCATTTTTCAAAGTAACATTTTTTTTTTGCTCTGCTAGTGTACATTACAATGTAATTTTACACCGCAGTTGAAGATCTCTCTCTTTTTTTTATCTACGGATGTACTCTACAATGTAATTTTACACCATAGTAAATTTTTTTTTATCTGCGAATGTATTATACAATGTAAATAAAGAGGGATGATGAAGGTTTTTTGTTTTTTTATTTTTGCAGGTTTTTCCTCCTCTTTTCTGGACACCTGGTTCTAGGTTTTTCTCTGCTATTTATAGGATCATGGAGGCTTGCTTTCGGTGGGTAATTAATGGCAGAAGGAAAAGTCAAGTTGTTGCAGGTTGCTGGTGGCTGGTTGGGGGTGTGTCCTTGACAATGATAAATGGATAAATACACTTTGGTCCTCCAATTTGTAATTGTATTACTTGCATCCTCAATTGGATTTAAATTTGTAATTTTGTGCAATTATACCCCTGACCAAATTTCAACTTAACCTTAACTTTTGCGCGTCTTTTTCATTTTAGTCCTTTTCTTTTGATTTGTACATTTTGACCCTCTATTGACAATTAAACTTCAATATGACCCTTAATTTTGCACAATTAGCTTGGAAAAAATTCAATTGGGTCTCCAAAAATTCCAATATTATCAATTGAACCAGAAATAAAAATCAAGAATTTCATTTTTTGTCAATTAAGACCTTAATAAAATTAATTTGATCAATTTAAAGCATAATTAAGTCCTTGCACTTAATTAAATTCTTCAATTGGACTCTAAATTAATTCTCAAACATAATAATATTTTGAATTAGCCCATGATTAAATCAAACTGGCCTATAAAAAATATAATTATGATTTTTGACTTAATTTTTACCTCGAATTTATATTTTGTCTCATTTTTTTGGAACAAAAGATATACAATTAGACTCTTGAAAAGAACTAAAATTTGCACATTGATTTTTCTACCCATGCTGCCCCCTTTTATTTTATTTTTATTATTTTTGGTAGATTTTGGGGTGTAACCCAAAAATTGGGTTACGACAGTTGCCCCCCTCTTTACAATGTTTACGACCAAAGTCTTGTAAAAGACTTTAGATAATAAACGTTGTAAAGAAAAAGAAAAGTGGATTTACCAGACCAAGAAATGGTTGATTCATCCAGAAATGAGAATGGTGGAGATGATGGAATGGAAGATAGGGCTAGAAAGCAGGCTATCTAGGATCTATGGTTAAGGGCTGGAAAGCACATTGTTTGAGTTGGTTATTTACGGCTGAAAAACGCACTCAAACGAGAAAGAGGAGGATAGAGATGAAAATGCACTATCTTAATTGGTGGTTTGAAAACGCACGAGAAGGAAGAAAAATAAGGTTGGAAAATGCGCTATTTTAGCTTATGGTTAAGGGTTGGAAAACACACTTAAAACAGGAAGGATTGGGATGAAAACGCACTATCTTAATTGGTGGTTTGAAAACACACGAGAATGAAGAAAAAATAGGGTTGGAAAAGGCTTTATTTTAGCTTACGGTTAAGGGTTGGAAAACACACTTAAAAAAGGAGCATAAGGATGGCTAAGAAGCGCACGACCCTAATTGACGGTGCACGACCCTAATTTATAGTTGAGGGTCGGAAAAATCACTCATAAGGATGGCTAAGAAGTGCACAATCCTAATTGACTGTTGAGGGTTGAAAAACTCGCTCAAGATAGGAAAGGAATGACCCTATTTTAGCTTACGGTTAAGGGTTGAAAAACACACTTAAAAAAGGAGCATAAGGATGGCTAAGAAGCGCACGACCCTAATTGATGGTTGATGGTTGAAAAACTCGCTCAAGAGAGGAAAGGAATGACTAAGCAGCGCACGATCCTAATTTATAGTTGAGGGTCGGAAAACTCACTCAAATGAGAGGAAAGGAATGACTAATAAGTGCACGATCCTAATTGACTGTTGAGGGTTGAAAAACTCGCTCAAGATAGGAAAGGAATGGCTAAGCATCGCACGATCCTAATTGATGATTGAGTGTTGGAAAAACTCACTCGAAGATGAAGGGAAAAATAGGGATGGAAAGCACACTATTTCAATTGATGACGAGGGCTGGAAAACTCACTCGAAGATGAAGGGAAAATAGGGTTGGAAAGCACACTATTTTAGTTGATGATCGAGGGTTAGAAACTCACTCAAAAATGAATGTAGAATAGGGCTGGAAAGCACACTATTTCAATTGATGACGAGGGTTGGAAGACGCACTCGAAGATGAGAGAGAAATAGGGTTGGAAAGCCACTATTTTAATTGATGATCGAGGGTTGGAAAACTCACTCGAAGATGAAGGGAAAAATAGGGTTGGAAATCACACTATTTCAATTTTTGATGGCTAGAAAGCACACTAAAAAGGTAGAAGAGATAGTGTTGAAAAACATTCTATCCATGCTGATGAAAGACTCTCTAGGCATTCGGGAAAGTGAAAGTGGTCAAGGCTCGAAGGCGCACATAAGACAATGAGTGAAGGTTTGTAAATTACAATTCCTCCAAAACATTTCTTAGATTATTAGTGGGGATATGCCACGTGTGATGGCAATCAAGTTCAAGAAAGAAGACGAGGCTAAAAAGCGAGTTAAAGAGTTAAGAGCCTAAAGGCATACATAAAAATGATGAGTGAAAGTTCGTAAATTACGATCCTTCCAAAATTTTTTCTAGATTCTCAACAGGGATGAAATGGATAACGACACCAAAAATTAACAACAAGATAAAGTTGAAAAGCATGTTCAGAGATATGGAAAATGTGGGAGCTTGAAAGCGTGCACAAAAATGATGAATGAAGGTTCGTAAATTACGATCCCTTCAAAATATTTTTAGATTTTCAATAGGGATGTAATGCATGATGTCACCTAAAATTAGAAAAAAAATAAAGCTGAAAAGCAGTCTCAAAGAGATAAGAGCTTAAAAGCATGCACACAAAATGGATGATGGTTCGTAAATTTCGACCCTCCAGAATATCAATGGAGATGCAATGCATGATGATGCATGTATACTTACCTGAGAGCTACAGGTCCCCTTTCTTCCTCTAGGCCTTCTTTTCCTGAATTTGGACCTCTAAATTTGATGGCTTCTCGCATTTGCTTACTCAAACCACAACTTGTGATTTTGACCACTAGAGATGATAGATTTTCCATATCAACATGCCCCCCGAGTTTGACCCATATTCTTTGAAAAGGAATTGTGAAGTCAACTTCATGATTTGACATCTTCTCGCTTCTGCATACTCAAGCCACAACTTGTTGATTTTGACCACTAGAGATGATAGATCTTCATGAGATTGATCTAGATTCTTTGAAAAGAGACGATGGAGCCAATTTCAAATGCATCTTAGATTGCCTCCTGTTTGTTCATGCCCCAAAAGTGTCTTGGGCTTCAGGTTTTTGCAGGAAGGAGTTGGTCATTTGCAAAGATGATGTTTTCATGTGGGATTTTTGGAGCTTCGAAGTCTTTCCAAAAAAAACCTTTTTGATTGCCTTAATTGGGCCATGTCACACTAGTGTTTTAGGCTACGAGTGTTTGCAGGAAAAAGATGGCTATTTGCAAAAGGTATTTTCATGCAAAACTTTTGGAATTTTAAAGTCATTCTAAGCACAAAAACCATTTTGATGTTTGTTTAACAAGCTTGTTCCCGAAAGAATTCAAGTGATCTCATTGTCAGGTTTTATGTTGACTTTGACAAGAACATGAAATGTTATTTGTAAGTCTCATATGTCAAGAAGGCTTCAATCAACTTGTGTAAAGCATTTGTAAGGATTGTTTCAAATGGAAAAGCATTGCTTATCGATCCAGATAACTCGTATTTGATCAGAAAGGGCTTTAATAGGCTTATAACGTAGGCTTAGGCTACAAAAAAATGATATTTATAGGCTCAAAAAGTGTTTAAGAGTTTTTTAGACTAAGGATCACTTAGTGCTTACTCTTAGAACTTCACTTAGCCCTCATGATTGATTTTCATAGTGACCTAGCATGCCCCTCAGTATTGGTTTGGGTTTTGACCTTGACGTGCCCCCGGTATGTGTTTGGGCTTTTTCATTGGTATTTGGCACTAATGTTGTGCTGACTTGACAGGCCCCCCAAGTATATTTGTTTGGGCTTTCTATGTTGTCATGCCCCCTAGTATTTGCTTGAGTTTTCTATGTTGGGTTTTTAGTACTACAAAAATATTAAATTAATTTGCTATAGTGTACTGAAACCTTTTTGCGTTTATGTCCCCAGCTTTCTCGGGTGTCACTTGTCATTGAGGATTTTTTTTTATTTTTTTGCACTTGCCCCCCAGTATAGGATGTGATCCTTGTCAGGGTTAATTATCAAGAAAATAAAATTATTAGGCTCAAATAGGGACTGCAAAGGATATTTGAGACTTTATGACGGCATATCAAAGATGGCCTTTCATCATTTCAAAAACATGCAATCTGAATCAATAAGCCTTGCTTTTCCATGCGAAACAGGTTTTTTTTTTTATTTTATTGGATTATTTTTTGGCTAAGAGATTAGCTTTATTCTGTGAATTTTGGTGGTATGAGATCACCCTTCAATGAAATCCTTTGAATTCCCAGAACACTTTTATTAAATAAACATCAAATTGACATTCATTTTCGTATTAGACTTTGATTTGCCAAAAATCTTTATAAAATCATGGGATCATGGGCGCTTTGGATGAAATGTTTGCGTTATCTAGGCATGAAAACGAGAACATATCATAAACACAAAAGAATACATGATCATTGGAAAGGAAGGTTTGCTTAACAACAAAAAGTTCCATGTCCAAATATGACCAAAACAAGAGGAAATCATGAAGTACAAAAGCTATTGTTGATTTCACTTTCCATGTTGCAGACACTTGGTACCCCATCTCCGTGGAGTTTAATTGGATGCAGGATCTGGATTTCCTCTACCTTGCTTTAATCAAATGTTATCCACCCTGCTTTGATCAGATGCATGAGTCTCCTCTTGAAAGCAACACAAGTGTGGATGCTATGCCCTGCAGCTCCAGCATGGTATTCACAGGTGAGATCGGGTTTGTACCACTCTGGATAAGGTGGTTGCAAAGGTGTTTGAGGTTCAGGAGCTATTTTCCCCATGTTTACCAACTTCTTATAAATTTCATTTAGAGGCAAAGGTAGCAGAGGTAACTGCTCTTGGGTTTTCTGGTAATTTATTTTTGGGAAATTTTTAGATGGATCTTTGGCTTGAAGATTGATGTTGGAGATTTGAGAAGAGGGATGATGGGAGTTTTGGAATTGGTTGCTCCTACCCTTATAATCGTCTTCAGAATATTCAGTATCTTTTCTTTTGCCTTCAAAGCCATTTTTCTCCACAGGTGCGAGGATTCTTCCACTTCGAATTCCTTGCTCTATTCGCTCTGCCACAGCTACAGCATCCGTGAATTGATGCGCTGAACTTCCTATCACATGTTCGTAATAGGGTGCTCTTAGCGTGGTGGCGAATAATGTCACCATCTCTTTATCTAGAAGTGGAGGATGTACCTGTGCAACGAGATCTCTCCATCTTTGAGCATATTCCCTTATGCTTTCTTTTCCCTTCTTTTCCAAGTTGGACAAATTTGTTCTGTCAGGAGCAATGTTCATATTGTACTTATATTGCTTGATGAAAGCATCTACCAGATTTTTCCAGCTACGGACCTTGGTGTTGTCTAATCTCATGTACCAATTCAAAGCAGCCCCACTCAAACTGTCTTGGAAAAAATACATTAGTAATTTTTCATCATGGACTACTTCTGCCATTTTGTTACAGTATGATTTTAGGTGAGTGACAGGGCATTGTATCCCTGTGTATTTGACAAATTCGGGGACACGAAACTTCTTTGGTATTACAACATTTGGTACTAGACACATTTCAGCAGCTTGTACTGGGTCATATAAATTTACCCCTTCAATGGCCCTTATCCTGGCTTCCAGCGTCGCCATCTTATCTTGACCGATATCCTCTGACGCTTCTATAACTGTTGGGGTTGGCTCAGGTATAGGCAGTGCTGATTGTACAAAAGATGGGTTTCGTTGCGGATCCTGAACCCTTTCTCCTGTCACCTCTTCATGGTGATTCATTGTTTCTGCTTGAGCAGCCGTTGCGGGTCTAGTTGAAGGACCCTCTCCAGAAGTATTTCTCAGTGCTTGCTCGAGTAAGTTGGTGAGATTAGCCACGCTTGCCTTCAAAGAGTCCAATTCCTGTTGGAAATGAGTATCACGGCGTGCACGCTCTTCGTATTCCATATTTCTCTGTTAGAGTCGATTGGTAGGAGCTTTTTGGGGACCTATATTTAAATCTGATGATGATATGTTATGCAATGATAAATGCATGTGAATGCAACTGTATGTACATACATAACAAGTGAATAATCAGGAATGGTGTACCCAAAAGCAAGTTTTAAGCCATTACATGAGGAGTAAGCTCTATCTGGTTTCAAAGGGTCTATAAACTGCTTAGTGACCACCTCACGTGAAGGTAGTGTAGAGGTTTATAAGAAATGGTTGGGGCACAGTATGACCGCCATTAACAAGTAAACACTTAGTTCATAGTTGGATGTTTCACGAATCTAAACCCCGACCAAAAGTCATGGGGCAAACCGCTACTCCCCACCTAACTTAAAATTAGGTTTACATTGGAAATTAAAATGCATGCTGACATTAATTTAAATTGAATTGTTATGCATGAATTAAAAATAAAATACATGCTAAAGAAGTAAAAATGCATGATAGAGCAGTTAAAAGGAATTATTGGGCTGGGCTGCAGCCACTATGGGCTGTCAGCCCACCCTGGACGGGGTGGGCTTCCAGCCCTCACGGGGTGGAAGCCCGCATCATGGTGGGTTGGGCTTCCAGCCATCGTGGACTGGAAGCCCAGTTGATCTTGGGCTGGGTTGGTCAACCCGGCGTGATCCAAAAAAAAAAAACTAAAACCGAAAACGAAGAAGAAGAACAGTGCATGTGCACTGTTCATGCAAAGTGTCCAATATCAATGAGAGGGTTACCTGGTTATACAGACTTGTAGAGGGGATCAAGGTGGTCTTTCCTGTCATCATCGTTTTGGAAACGGAGGTCTGTGGCGGCCGGAATGGGCGTCGGAAGTCGCCAGTTTATTTGGTTATGGTGGGGCTGTCTCTGTTTCTTCAACTGGAGAAGACGCTTGGCTTGCTGGGTTCGAGAGGAAGACTTCGGCGAGGCTAAGAAAGGATATGGGTGGTCTATGGTGGTGGTAACTGGCCGGCCGAAGAGTGGAGGCGAAGAGAGAGAGGAGACGAGGGCTGTTTTAAAGAGAGAGGAGAGACAGAGGTCTGTCGACCGAGAAGGAGAGGAAGAAAGAAAGAAAGAAAAATGGGCAGAGAGGGAGAGTGAAGGGAAAGTGAAGGCAGAGAGGGAGTGCCTAGTAGTCGACGGTGAAGATGGAGAGAGAGAGGGACGCTGGCGTGAAAATGGCCGAGAGAGAGGGATGATGGAGGTTTTTCATTTTTTTATTTTTACAGGTTTTTCCTCCTCTTTTCTGGACACCTGGTTCTCGGTTTTCCTTTGCTATTTATAGGATCATGGAGGCTTGCTTTCGATGGGCAATTAATGGCAGAAGGAAAAGTCAAGTTGTTGCAGGTTGCTGGTGGCTGGTTGGCGGCGTGTCCTTGACAATGATAAATGGATAAATACACTTTGGTCCTCCAATTTGTAATTGTATTACTTGCATCCTCAATTGGATTTAAATTTGTAATTTTATGCAATTATACCCCTGACCAAATTTCAACTTAACCTTAACTTTTGCGCGCCTTTTTCATTTTAGTCATTTTCTTTTGATTTGTGCATTTTGACCCTCAATTGACAATTAAACTTCAATATGACCCTTAATTTTGCACAATTAGCTTGGAAAAAATTCAATTGGGTCTCCAAAAATTCCAATATTATCAATTGAACCCGAATAAAAATCAAGAATTTCATTTTTTATCAATTAAGCCCTTAATAAAATTAATTTGATCAATTTAAAGCATAATTAAGTCCTTGCACTTAATTAAATTCTTCAATTGGACTCTAAATTAATTCTCAAACATAATAATATTTTGAATTAGCCCATGATTAAATCAAACTGGCCTATAAAAAATATAATTATGATTTTTGACTTAATTTTTACCTCGAATTTGTATTTTTTCTCATTTTTTTGGAACAAAAGATATACAATTAGACTCTTGAAAAGAACCAAAATTTGCACATTGATTTTTCTACCCATGGCGACCCCTTTTATTTTATTTTTTTTATTTTTGATAGATTTTGGGGAGTAACCCAAAAATTGGGTTGACACTTACGACTAAAGTTTTGGAAAAGACTTTAGATAGTAAGTGTTGTAAAGAAAAAGAATGGTGGATGTGCCAAACCAAGAAATAGTTGATCCATCCAAAAATGAGAATGAGGGTTATAAAGCGCGCTCAGAAAGAAATGGTAAGATAGGGCTAGAAAGCGCACTACCTAAGAATTGGGGCTTAAGAAGGACACTCAAAAAGGATGGAAGATTGTGATGTTTGTGAATGATACAGGAAAATGGTCTCATTGTAATGGGTGACCTACCCAGATGAAAAATGGTGAAGATGGTCTCATTGTTTTGGGTGACCTACCTAGGAAATGGTGAAAATGGTGGAGGTGGTCTCATTGTTATGGGTAACCTACCCAGGGTGAAAAATGGTTACGGTGGTCTCATTGTTATGGGTGACCTACCCAGGTGAAAATAGTGGAGGTGGTCTCATTGTTATGGGTGACCTACCCAGGTGAAAATGGTGGAGGTGGTCTCATTGTAATGGGTGACCTACCCAGGTGAAAATGGTGTAGGTTGTCTCATTGTTATGGGTGACCTACCTAGGTGAAAATGGTGGAGGTGGTCTCATTGTTATGGGTGAGATATCCAGGTGAAAATGGTGAAAGTGGTCTCATTGTAATGGGTGATCTACCCGGGTGAAAATGGTGAAGGTGGTCTCATTGTTATGGGTGACCTACCCAGGTGATATGATGGTCGAGGGTCTGAAAACGCACTCGAAGATGAGAGTAAATAGGGCTGGAAAGCGCACTATTTTAATCGATGGTCGAGGATCTGAAAACGCACTCGAAGATGAGGGGAAATAGGGCTTGAAAGCGCACTATTTTAATCTATTTTAAGCGATGGTCGAGGGTATGAAAACGCACTCGAAGATGAGGGGAAATAGGGCTTGAAAGTGCACTATTTTAATCTATTTTAATCGATGGTCGAGGGTATGAAAACACACTCGAAGATGAGGGGAAATAGGGCTTGAAGGCGCACTATTTTAATCGATGGTCGAGGGTATGAAAACGCACTCGAAAATGGGGGAAATAGGGATGGAAAGCGCACTATTTAATTGATAGACCGAGGGTTGGAAAACTCACCAAGTTCTGGAAAGAGATAGGACCTAAAAGTGCACTATCTGAGTTGGTTGATGGCTAGAAAGCGCATTCAAATAAGGAAAGAGATAGTGTTGAAAAACGCTCTATCTGCTGAATGAAAGGCTCGTAAGTGCACTTAGGGAAGTGAAAATGATGATGGCTCAAAGGCGCACAGAAAAATGATGAAGGTTTGTAAATTACAATCCCTTCTAAACATTTTCTAGATTATCAGCGGGGAGATGCAATGCATGATGACACTCAAATTTAGGAAAGAGATAAAGCTGAAAAGCATGTTTAAGGAAGTGAAAGGGGTGAGAGCTCGAAGGCGTGCATAGGCGTGCATAAAATGCATGAAGGTTCGTAAATTATGATCCCTCCAAAATATTTTTTAGATTTTCAATGGTGGTGCAATGCATGACAACACCCAAAATCAAGAAATATATAAAGCTGAAAAGCGAACTCAAGGAAATGTAAGAGATGAGAGCTTGAAAGTGTGCACAAAATGATGATTGAATTCGTAAATTACAATCCCTCCATACCATTTCCTATATTCTCAATGGGGATGTAATGCATGATGATGCATGTGTACTTGCCTGAGAAATATAGGTCCTCTTTCTTCCTCCAGACCTTCTTTTCGGGATTTGAACCTTTGGATTTGATGGCTTCTCGCTTCTGCATACTTAAACCGCAACTTATTGATTTTGACCACTGCAGATGATAGATTTTCCATATCAACATACTCCCTGAGTTTGATCCAGATTCTTTGAAAATGAATTATGGAGTCAACTTCGTGATTTGACGGCTTCTAGCTTCTGCATACTCAAGTCGTAACTTGTTGATGTTGACCACTGGAGATGATATGCCCCCCTGAGTTTGATCCAGATTCTTTGAAAAGGAATGATAGAGACAACTTCAATTGCATTTTAGATTGCCCCTCTGTTTGGTCATGCCCCAAAAGTGTTTTGGGCTTTAGGTGTTCGCAGGAAGGGGTTGATTATTTGCAAAGATGGTTTTTTCATTTGGGATTTTTGGAATTTCAAAATCATTCCAAGCACAAAAAACCATTTTGATTCTCCCAGTCAGATCATGTCACACTAGTGTTTTAGGCTTTGAGTATTTGCAAGGGATGGTTATTTGCAAAAAATATTTTCATGTAAAACTTTATGAATTTGAAAGTCATTCTAGGCACAAAAACCATTTTGATCTTTGTTTAACAAGCTTGTTCTCTAAAGAATTCAAGTGATCTCATTGTCAGGTATTATGTTGACTTTGACAAGAATGCAAAATGTTATTTGTAAGTCTTGTATATCAGGAAGGTTTCAATCAGGTTGTGTGAAACATTTGCAAGGATTGTTTCCAATGGAAAAACATTGCTTATTGATCCAAATAACTCGTATTTGTTAAGAAAGGACTTTATTAGGTTTGTAATGTAGGCTTAGGTTACTGGTTATGAAAAAAAAAAATTTATAGGCTCAAAATGTGTTTAAGGGTTTCTTAGACTAAGGATCACTTAGTGCTTACTCTTAGAACTTCATTTATCCCTCATGATTGATTTTCATAGTGACCTAGCATGTCCCCGATATTTGTTTGGGCTTTTTCATTGGTATTTGGCACTAACGTTGTGCTGACTTGACATGCCCTCCAAGTATTTTGTTTGGGTTTTTTCATGGTTTTTAGCACTAACTTCGTGCTGACTTGACAGGCCCCCCCAAGTATATTTGTTTGGGTTTCTTCATGACATGCCTCCCAGCATTTTGTTTGGGCTTTCTATGTTGGGTTTTTAGCACTACCAAAAATTTGCTATGGTGTACTAAAATCCTTTTTATGTTTATGCCCCCCATCTTTCTTCGGGTGTCACTTGTCATTGAGGACCTTTGTATTTTTTTTTTGCACTCGCCACCCAGTGTAGGGTGTGATCTTTGTCAGGGTTAATTATCAAGAAAATAAAATTATTAGGCTCAAATAGGGATTGCAAAGGATATTTAATACTTTGTGACAACATATCAAAGATGGCCTTTCGTCATTTCAAAAACATGCAATCTGAATCAATAAGCTTTGCTTTTCCATGAGAAACAAGTTTTTGATTTTTTTTGATTATTTGTTTGGCTAAAAGGTTAGCTTTATTATGTGGATTTTGGTGGTATGAGATCACCTTTCAATGAAATCCTTTGAATTCCAAAATACACATTTATTAAATAAACATCAAATTGGCATTTATTTTCGTACTAGACTTTGATCTGCCAAAAATCTTTATAAAATCATGGGATCTTGTATAATTTGGATGAAAGGGTCATACTTGTGTTATTTAAACAATAAGCAAAGGCACAACAAAACAACATAACCACCGCAAAGAAATGTTTGCTTAACAACGAAAAGGTCTTATAGCATTACAAGCAACATTGTCGACAAATCAAAATGCCGATATAATGTGTGAACATGACCAAAACAAAAGGAAATCACAGAAGCAAACTTCATCTTCCAAAATCGGCACATTCCCTTTTCAAAAGCTTTTGCTGACTTCACTTTAATTGGTGCAGACACTTGGTACCCTATTTCTGTGAAGCTTACTTGGATGTCGGGCTTAGACTTCCTTCGGATGTTACTCACCCTGCTTTAATCAAATGCATGAGCATTTTTTTGAAGGCACCACAAGTGTGAATGTTATGCCCTACAACACCGACATGGTATTCGCAGCTTAAATCAGGTTTGTACCAATCAGGATAAGGTGGTTGCAAAGGTGCATAAGGTTCAGGAGCTATTTTCCCAGTGCTTACCAAGTTTTGATATATCTCATTCAAAGGCAATGGTAATGGAGGTAGCTGATCTAGAGTTTTCTGGTAATTTCTTTTCGAGAAATTTTTAGATGGATCTTTGGCTTGAAGATTGATGTAGGAGATTTGAGAAGAGGGGTGATGGGAGTTTTGGAATTGGTTGCTCCTACCCTTATAATCGTCTCCAGAATATTCGACATCTTTTCTTTTGCCTTCAAAGCCATTTTTCTCCACAGGTGCGAGGATTCTTCCACTTCGAATTCCCTGCTCTATTCGCTCTGCCACAACTACAACATCCGTGAATTGCTTCGCTGAACTTCCCATCACATGTTCGTAATAGGGTGCTCTTAGCGTGTTGGCGAATAATGTCACCATCTCTTTATCTAGAAGTGGAGGATGTACCTGTGCAACGAGATCTCTCCATCTTTGAGCATATTCCCTTATGCTTTCTTTGTCTTTCTTCTCCAGATTGGACAGACTAGTTCTATCAAGAGCAATATCCATATTATACTTGTATTGCTTAACAAAAGAATCTACCAAGTCTTTCCAATTACGAACTCTAGTGTTATCAAGCCTCATGTACCAACTTAAAGCTGCTCCACTCAAACTATCTTGAAACAAATGAATTAATAATTTCTTATCAGGAATGGTGTACCCAAAAGCAAGCTCTAAGCCCACTACATGAGGGATAAGCTTTCTACCTGGTCTCAAAGGGTCTATGAACTGCCTAGTGACCACCTCACATGAAGGTGGTATGGGGGTTTACAAGAAATGGTTGGGGCACAGTGTGACCACCATTATCAAGTAAACACTCAGTTCATACTTGGATGTTTCACGAATCTGAACCCCGACTGAAAGTCATGGGGCAGACCACTAATCCCCACCTAACTTAAATTTGGGTTTACTTAGAAAATTAAAATGCATGATGAAATTAATATAAATTTAATGTTATACATAAATTGAAAGTAAAATACATGCTAAAACAGTAAAAATGCATGTTAAAGCAGTTAAAAAAAAGTGCAAAAAGCAAATTGAGAAATAAACAATCAAACAATCAAAGCTCAGTCCCTAGTCCCCAATGGAGTCGCCATCTATCGCGACGACGATTTTTGTGACGCGCTTCGCGCCCCGCCATTCTCCTTGTTTTGGGGGACAACGACGCACGGTGAAAATGGGGTTGTTTATGGTCGTAAAAATCACGACTATAAATATCAGGAGTCGCCACCTAGTATTAAGGTTACTAGGAACCTATTGGTCTGCGAGAGTCTAGGGTAAGGGGACTTGTTGTGCACGCATCACCCCTAGTGCACCCTACCTAAGGTAAGCTGCATTGTTGTTTGATTGTTTTTTCTAAGTTAAAATTTTGCACTGCATTTTTCAAAGAAACAATTTTTTTTTGCTCTGCTAATGTACTTTACAATGTAATTTTACACCATAGTTAAAGATCTCTCTCTTTTTTTATCTACGGATGTACTTTACAATGTAATTTTACACCATAGTAAAAATATTTTTTTTATCTGCGAATGTATTGTACAATGTAAATTTACACCGTGAAAACAAAATAATTATTAAATCATTTTTGACATTTTGGCCAACTTCCAATGGATAATTGTAAACCGGTTACAATATCCAAATTTTTCATTTTAAGATATGAAAACAAAATATGCAACATATTTTTTACGAAAAATACAATGAGAAAAGCTTTGGAATCCGACCGTATGCAAGAAAACAAATATATTTTTAATGATTTTTTTTTAAAAGAGAAAATGTTTTTTTTATTATTTTTTTTATTTTTCTTTATTTTTTATTTTCTTTATTTATTTATTTTTATTTTTATTTTTATTTTTTATCTTATTTATTTTATTTTATTTGGGGCTGGGCTGTCACCCACAATGAACGGGTTGGAAACCCACGTGTCTTTGGTCTGGGCTGTCAGCCATAGCGGGCTGACGCCCTAGTTTGCTTGGGTCGGGTTGGGTCAACCCAGCCCGATCAAAAAAAAAGGAAAACAAAGAAGAAGAACAGTGCAAAGTTAGCACTGTTCATGTGGAATGTTCAACTTCAATGAGAGGGTTACCTGACTATACAGTCGTGTAGAGGGGATTGAGGTAGTCTTTCCTGTCGTCGTGGTTTTGGAAATGGAGGTCTGTGGCGGCTGGAGTGACGCTGGAAAAGTGAAAGTGGGCTGCCTCCTTCGACGCTGCTGCTGTTGCTGTTGGTCCCGCTGCCTCGCCTGAGAAGATGGAGCTACTGCTGGGATGAAGGCAAAGATGATGGTGATGAAATGGTGGTGAGGGGTGGCCGAGAGGGAGATGGCGGTTCTGCAACTAGAGAGAGAGAGACATGCTTTCTGGTTTCAAGAGAGAGAGACAAAGAAGGCGAGTGTCTGAGAGTGATCAGACCCGAGAGGGATGGAATTTAAGCATTGCTTGCATTCTTTTTTTTCTTCTTTTTTCCTTCCTCTCTGTTTTTCCTTCACCTTCTCTGCAAAATGGTTTCTTTCTCTTCTGTCTTTCTCCTCTGTTTTCTTCAGCTCTATTTTCTCCCCTTTTCTTTATTTCCATGTGATTTTCCTCCTCTCTATTTTCCTATGTAGAACTCCTCTCTTCTGCCCAAAAATTTCTCTCCAGTTTTTTTCTTTCCAGACTCCTTTCTCCCTCCCCCTTCTCCTTAGTTCGTGCATGGTTATTTATAGCCAAACTGGTATGCCATAGTGTTTGAAACACTGTGGCTTCCATGTGCAACAAAGTGTAGTGCTTGCTTTCGGCTGTGGTGGGTTGTTGGTGAATGCACTTTGGTCCTTCAATTTGTGTGCCTTTTTTATTCTGGTCCCTGCCTTTTGTTTTGTGCAATTTGACCCTCAATTGAGCATTAAATTCTCAATTGTCTTCAATTTGGCCCCTAATTTTGCACAATTAGCTTGGAAAAAATTCAATTGGGTCTCCAAAAATTCCAATCTTCTAAATTGAACCCGAATTAAATTCAAGAATTTGACTTTATGTCAATAAAGCACGTAATAAAATTAATTTGATCAATTTAAAGCATAATTAAATCCTTGTACTTAATTAAATTCTTCAATTGAAGCCTAAATTAATTCTCAAACAAAATAATATTTTGAATTAGCCCATGATTAAATCAACTTGGCTTATAAAAAATATAATTATGATTTTTGACTTAATGTTTACCTCGAATTAGTATTTTTTTCTCATTTTTGGGCGCAACAGGGATATGATTAAACTTAGAAATTATTCAAAATTTCCACCACAATTTATCTAACAACACCAAACCACTTTTATTTTATTTTTGTCATTTTTATTTTATTTTGGGGAGTAACCCAAAAATCGGGTTACGAAATATTGCATGCTTTCATTGAGTTGTGGGTTTCATTATTTTAATTGCTTTACGCTAATTTATTGTATTTATGGTCTTATTTTCAAACCATTAAGTTTTAAGTCTTTGGCACCCTATAAATGCCCTTTTAAAGGGGTTTAAGGGTTGCAAAATTTGTTGTATGAATTATTTGTGTATTTGTGAGTATTCTTCTACTTTGATTCTCCAATGAACTAAATCAACTCATACAAAAAACTATCTCCATGGTGTCATCCTATACTTCTCATTTGTGAATTGTTATTCATTGAGTGAGAGTTTCAAATTCTAATAGTGATGGTAGTAAGGTTCAAGATAATCTCCCTGCACTCTTCCAAACCTGATATCATGGCTTTTGGGGAGTTATATCATTTACATATGGGTTATATGATAACGTGCTCACGGGTTCATGGCAGTTTGCACCTATAAAACAATTAACAAATCCCTAATAAAGAATAACAAACTTTTAGAATACATAAAATGTAAATGATGGTGAAAGAGAATAAAACCTTATCATATGTATGACCAGTTATAGTAGCCCTAAAAACCAACATAATTAGTGTTCTAATTTCTATTAGTGTTGTTTATGTGAGCGCCATTGTTAGAATCAGTTACAATAGGTTCATATAAAAATCCACCAAAAAATACAAAAATATGTATATATAAATCCATGTCCCGACATCATTTTTTGCTCCAAAATAATTACATCAACAAATAATAAAATGATTCCAAAACATATTTCTTGATAACATAACTTTTAATCATAACTCACCAAAATCAATAACTTGCTCTTTCAAATCAAACTATTGAAGAAAATAACATGAACCTAGTAGAACAAATAGATGAACAGAGGAAAAAATAGAATCTAAACCACCCCCAACCACATACGATGGAAAAAAGCTAGTAAAACTTGTAGATCATAATAAAAGTAGTGGAAAATAGAATGATAAAACCCATAAACCAAGTATAAAAAAGTTGAGGTGCAACAAAAGGAAAATTCCCTCTAAAAAATAAATGAAAAGATGATTTTTATTCATAACCAAAAAGAGAACACAATGTTATTAATGTTCATAAACATTTTCACTACATATCCTACTGAATATTATAGTAATTGGATTTCATCAAGAATAAAAATTTGATATAAAAAACTATACTATATATAAGATCCTTTCCATTTCCCAACAACAATCCTAATTTATAACATTATTGATATCAAATATTTCAGAATTTTAAAAAATGCAATTCAGGGTAGGATATATGTTTTTTAACTAATTTTTAAACTGTAGTATTTTGGAAATTTTAAAAAGAAAAATACATGAATGCCCTTAGTGGCTTAGAATGAGGTTAAGGGTGTTGTGGTAATTGCATAAACTTATAGATATAAATAGAGAAGAAAAAAAAAGAAATAGATCTGAAAATTTAGAGAGAGAATCGGGAAGAGAGAAAGAAAGAAGAAGAAGAAGAGAAAAGAGGGAAAGAGAAGAGGAGGAGAAAAGAAGAAGGAGAAATAAGTTGTTAAGGTAATGTGTGTGTTTATTTATGTATAAATTTGATTATTAGCTATGATTTTGCTTGTATTGATTGTTAGGGTTTAAGAATTTTATTTGGGTTTGATTGATGAATTAAGAGAGATGTTAAGGGTTGAATGTGTTGGTAATGGTTTAATTACTTTGATTGTAGATGATTTTGAAGGTATTTGGTGTTTGGTGTAAGAAAATGTTGATAAATGGTGAAATAATGTTGAGAAAATTTGAAAATCCATTGCTGGAAATTCTGGTCTGAGGTTGAAGATGATGAAATGTCATTTTAGTCCTTTTTGTGAAAATTACAGTTTGGTTCCCGAATTTTTGGAAAAAATACAGTTTGGTCCCTGGGGGTGAAATCGAGATTCTGGACAGAATTGAGGATGAATTATGGACAAAATTTCAGTATAGTTGTGAATTTAAGAGTTCAATTTAGTCCTTCAATTTGGTAAAATTACAATTTGACCCTAAAAATATGAGAAAAATTCAGAATGGTCCCTAGGTCAAATAATAGCATTTAAGATTGGTTTGATGGATAATTGAAGTTCATTTGAAGGATTATTATCAAATTAATGAGTTAGGTATTTGGAATTAGATTTCGAAAGAAACCTTTGTTTTAGGTTTTACAAAGAAATGGATAGTTTGATTCAAAAAGACATAGGATTATGATTTGAACTCTTAGATATTTTATTAAAGGTATTTTACTTCTTTTGAGTCATGTTTGAGTATATCTTTTTTTAAATATTCAGATAATCCTTATCTTTTACCCGGAGGACATCAGTAAAGTTTCATCAACATTCTGCTTTTGGACCTTGTCTGCTTTTGAGTCCAGTGAGTGAATAATATTTAATATGCATGAGAAATAGTATAAATATTTGAATTTTCTAGTATGAATTGGATTATGCTTTTTGACAACATATACCTTGATTATATTCTTGATACGATAAAGCATAATCATTTGTTGAATATACATTCTTGATATGAGACTATATCTGTTTGGGAATTGATAGCTCCTTATTTGATTGATACCATGAATTGAGCCTTAAGATATGAATATGTTTGTTTGATTATACGATATGTCTATGGTATGCCAGTCAGAATACCCATGCTAACATGGTAGTGTTAGCCTTTGTGCACATCGTATCTGAAACCCTAGTTGGTCGGGGGAGTCACCAACCTGTGTGGACTGATCATCCCACAGCACGGAGCCTCATGCTCATTGCATTCTGATTTTCTTATGAGTTTTACCTATTGAATTCTTGTCATGACCTATTTGAGAAACCATCACATGTTTGTTATGACCTATTTGAGAGACTATTTGTTAATATACTTCTCTTTGCTATATTTATCTCGTATGTGTATATTGGATATTATCTACTCACTGAGTTGTTGAACTCACTCCCTCATTATTCATTATTTTCAGGGTTGTAGCTTGCTAGTAGGTCATTTTTGTCCTCCTCTTGGAACCTGCTATTTTGGTTGTAGTTGACACTTTTGTTCATATGTCTAGTTAGTGCTCCACATGTATAACAATATGTAATCAACTCTTGTGTAAAGATAATTGAATTATGTATTAAAGTTTACATTGATATTTTCGCTGCGTTATGTTATAAAGTTTATTTTGTTATTTCCACTACGTTGAATTATGAAGTCGAATGATAAGTTTGTGTGTAAGTTTGGGTTCGCATAGGTGTGGGACCTTGGAGGGGGACCATACCTATGTGCCGGTCATGGATCCAGGAATCGGGTCGTGACAAAAACCTTACAAAAAAAATTGCAAGATAATTTCAAAAATATAATACAAAATAAACAAACTAAATTGCATTTGGAGCCAAAAGAGTAATATGAACTAAGCAAATTGAATTGTTGGATGTACTTTAACAAACTTGTAGATAGATGATAAAAGAGTCTAATTCTTACAAATATATGAAATAAACATCTATCAAAAATTCAAGAGAATTTTTTTTTAAGGAAGATGTGGATAAAAAACTAAATAGAACCCCATTAAACTAATGAAAGATAATAACATGGATTAAGACATTTCATTTAAAGCTCATCTACCAAGAATTTCATTTTACTGTAAAACATAAGAAAACCCCAAAATCAAACTTGCAATTCATTTCAAAAAAGAAATACGCACGCAAACAAAGAAAAAAGAGAAAGATTAACTTTATTATACCTTATAATTCATTTCAAAAACTAAAATAGCTTGTTCTAAATCAATATCACGAAGATGCACACATGTTCTAGTAAGACTATAAAAAGAATTAGAGAAAGAGAAAAAACTCACCGAGGTCACATCATTGGTAAAAGCAAGAAAACAAAACAAATGTATTCACTAAATTAAAAACATAAAGGAAGCTTAATAATGAAACATGGAAATAAAGAACAAAAAAACATGGAAATAAAGAACAAAAAAATATAAAAATCAAGAACAAATTTATTTACTATTACTATAGTTGTCGACAACACTAACATTGTTGGTGGAAGCTGTTATTAGTGAAATACTTTTTTGGTGGTTGAGACTTGTTTTGTGCAATATGTAGGTCTTCCATCACATGCCATCAAGTCCAAAATACTAATGTTGTTGATGGAGATTGTTTTTGGTGATATCAAGAAATGGCTCCAAGTTTTTTTGCTATCTCCAATTGTTCTTCTTCCTTTTTCTGAGAGTAAGGAAGGGAAGAGAGTAGTCAAAAGGGGAACAAAACTTTCTCTTCAATAAAACCTTTCTCCTTTCAACTGAAAACAAATAAAAATCATGATAAGTTTATTACTGATTACACAAAAAATGAGAAAAACTAAAACAAACATGGTAGGTATTGAGCCATGTCTTTAAGAGTAGAAAAAAATGAGTGAAAAATTGTATCACATCACACATTCTCCCAACATTGTAATGATTTAAAAAAAAGGGGGTGGATGGCTAGTTTGAAAAATATCAAATGAAGAACATGGGATTCGCATTGCACTATTCCATGCTTCACCGAAGAAGACTTGATGAAAAATAGCAAAACACACACACATTATCACCTGAAACTTGATTGCATCGAACTTTTTGCAGATTTAATCGATCACTTCAGAACCACCATATATAATATTTTCTTTCATCTATCTACAATTTTAGGATTGTTCGTCAAGAGAATTTCTAGTTACCCAATAATACCTCACGATTGAATTATTAAATTAAAAGGGTGCATATTTTAATATCTTCTGGTTGGTCAAGTAACAGTTGTATGGTTATTTATTTAGAATTTAAGAAGAGTGTAATGTGCCGATACGTGAAGTGCTGCTATCTATCAGCCAACTGCCCATTTAACACAACTACATTTCGGTCTAACCGGTTCTTGAATTTAATGTGGTGAAAGAAGTGGAGTTGCCTGCTTGTCTTTCTTCCGGTGTTGAAGTTGTATATCCGAGCATGATGCGGATTCTCTGCTCAGATAGCAAGGAATAGCGGTATGTTGTTGCTCGGCTATATGTACATGTATTCTCTTAATCTGCCCATCCTGTCACTGTGCTTCTTTTTTTGTCTTATTATCAGTTCATGACAGCACTTTCTTTTATTCAATTTCGGAATTTGATTAAATCTCTTCCTCCCCTTTAAACTTAAACAGACATGTCGATCCTCGAGCTCTTCTAGTTTCTAAGAGCATCTCTATATATATAAAAATAAAAAACCCTAAAGACTCGAGGTGCTTGCTTCAGTAAGAATATCAGAAAACAAAAACATTCCTTTCCAGGTTAGGCAATGGCATGCTTGAATCAATTTTCATTTTTATTTTTTCATGACAAAAGGTTAGGTCCACCCTTCCAAATTTATCAAAGGCAGGCCGTTATATTATATACAAGTGTCTTTTCATGGTCTGTTTCCAGAGCCGACAGAAGGTGACATTTGGGATGCAGCACACCAGGAATAATTCAAGAAGTGCGTGCGTGCGTGCGTGTGTGTATAAGAACATGGATATCATTATATTTTTTCTGACAGTCAAAGGTTAAAACCCTAGTTTAAATATGACTGGCTCAGGAATTTGACACAGATAAGATGGAAACAAACTGGGAGGTTGATTGTGATCGGCCAGTTTCATGCTGAAGTAATGAGTCTGTCAGTTAAAAAATCATGAGAATATTGGGTGCCTGGTTGTCATTCTTATTGTATTCTTCATTGGGCACGTTTACTGCTGTGCTCACGAGTTTCCTTGCTATTTTTTTATTCCAGTACTTACCCTCCATGACTTGATGCTTCTTCTTTCTAAAGTTTTTGAAGGCGTATAATTTTATTTTTTTCGATTTCTCTTTTGACTTCAGATTCAGGGCAGGATAACATATATTTTCTAATAATGAGTTTGCCTGTTGCTGTTCTTGTAGATTCGTTGTGGTTTGCTGTTACCTTCGGTTGCAAGGGTTTATACCGTCTGGCATGCTTGCTTGCCAGAGAGAGGATAGGATACAGGAAGACGTTGAACTTTTAGCCTGTAAGCTCAGCTTTCCCTGTTAAGCTTCTGATCAATCGTTGATTTTTTTTTTATATTTTTTTTCCAGTTGCATATTTAAGGAGAAGAAAGACTAGTTCATGCATTCTGTGTTCAAGACTTCAAATTGCAGCATAATCCTGGTTAAATTGCTGCTTTGAGTGGATCTTCTTCCCTTCAATATATGGCTGCTTTTGTTCCACCATTTTTGCGTAACATTGGCCGGGATGTCATTTCCCTTCCTGTTTATAATCACATAAGAAAATAAAAATAATCTTTTTCTATAATGCAAGTCAATCGGGTGAATGCTGCTTGATTTCTTCGGCATCAGAGCCTTAATTGTTGGCATGATAAGAGCAGTCATGCCTCAATGTTCTCTCATTTTATTTCTTTCCTTTTCTGAGCAATGTCCTTCTGCAGACACGAGTTTTATGGAATGACACTACGATTTCTGCAACTATTTTCTCAGTAAGGTCCCAAATCGTTCCCTTTTCTTCTTTCTTTTTGTGAAAACCGATAAGAGTGGTCGCATTGACAAAGTTATGAAAACTCAATTTCTTAGTTTTGTTCAATGCAGTGCAGAGAGATGTCACTGACTACTTACCTTGGAGCCAGATCTAATGCCCCGTGAGATTTTCTTTTTCTTTTTTCTTAATCTTGAACTGGCTTCTATGGTGATCTGTTTTCATATTGGTTTCTTTTGCTCTGATTTTGAGTGAACATTGGATGCACAGAACAATGTGTTTTTGCCGAAGCATACCAACAGCGCTAGCGAAAACTATATTCTTTACTTTGGATTTTGTTTGACAGTGGCTTCAGTTTGTTTGTATTTGGTCTCCTGACTGGATTTGTAGTTTATCTCTTAGATTTGTCGTGCAAGATGCTACCCCTGTAAGACAATATATGACAGTCTATTAATTCTGGTGCTCAGGTGGAGGAAGAAGCATCAAGAACTAGTCGACTGAGCATCTACTTGCTAGTCCAGATTTTCTCTCTTCATTTCTAGCAAGCTATCCGTCAAGTTATTAAGTATCATTCACCTAATCGCGTATGTATGCATGATCGAAGAACTAGATTATCCAGGACTTCTTGAGGAGGCAGACTGCGTAACAGCAAAAGCACTCCATTCGAAAGAGGAGCAGGCATGGAGTATGTAGATGAGAGACGAGGTATGAATTTCACTGCATTCTTCCCACTCCTGGAGCACAAATAAGATCCAACACAGCATCTTATAAATTCTAAATGCTTAGAATTTGACAAATAGTCTTAGGACTTAGCATGATTTTGCTTGTAGAACTGATGTGTGCATACTGCCAATCCAACGACCAGGCAGAACGAAAGAATTCGAAATGGAAAACCAAATTCTCCATGCTATAATCAGAGTGAAGGGCGAGGAGAAACTGAAAATGGATTCTCTTTGACGAAAACCTGTTTCTCCAATAACCTTCCCATGCATTGATTAGTCTTACAAAATTATTCTCTGCCTCTTTGTTCTTATACCATTTGCACTGACAATATATAAACCACTTCCAGCCAGTGAATCCACTTGTGGGTGTTCAACCATGGCCAGTAAGCCTCATTACAAGTCTTTCAAATTCATCGACAACTCTCAGGGGATAAGAGGATTAGAAGGGGATAAGAGTTTTGTTTTAGAACTACATAGACAGAAGGGAGAAGCAATGGACAGAAACCAACCAGGAGTAGATGCCTGTATGGCTTGGGTGAATCCTGTACATGGAACAGAATATGAACTCAGTGAATTGGAAGAACGTAGAGGAAGAAGGAAGATTTATATTAAAAGCAAAGTCATGGATTCTGACATGCCAGAGATGGTTGCCTTTTTTCAAGACAGCAATTATCATTTTGTGAAGGACATTTTCATGAATGGAGAAGAAGAAATTCACTGCAAGGATATCTGTTCCGTTGAAAATTGCCAGCTAGACCATAATAGTATCTCTTCCATACTTAACTTTGATGTAGAAAGTAGCAATGC
Organism: Salix exigua; assembly: GCA_032356905.1. Lineage (NCBI taxonomy): Eukaryota > Viridiplantae > Streptophyta > Magnoliopsida > Malpighiales > Salicaceae > Salix > Salix exigua. The sequence continues at coordinate 1,880,191 of CM063602.1, read as the reverse complement.
ATCAACCGTTGGAACTCAGGATTCAGTTCCATCCATTTCAAATGAGTCAAAATCTGTGGCAGATGACGACTGCCATAATCTTTTGATTAATCAACATGGTTCCAGAATGCCGATGAAAGATTTTGATGGACAAGAATATGTTTTTGTAGAAAAGAACGTGCATGGATCTCATATGGTTAAAAAGGTCAGTGATCACTTATCTACACACTTTAAACCTCATTTTACTTCTCTCTCTCTGGTTTTTTTTCCTTTTCATTTTTGGTTATTGTGGATGGGTTCATCGATGGCTCAGCTATATGGTTTGCAGGAACGGTATGTTCTTAGAATTGTTTTTAGTTTCTTGAGCTTTTTTCATTTCATCTTCTTTCTGTAGATGTAATATTTCCTTTCAAGGAACGAGCAGTGTGGCACTGCTTGCATATCCTTATTTATTTCCTGCATGATCATAGATCTGATACAGATCTTTGGAACCCTTGTATAAATGCTGACATGATTTCTTAGAAATTCAGGTTCCATGTAAGGAAGCAGTTCTGCCAAACTCCATTGTATTGTACACAACGGAAGCAGTTTATTATGACTGCCCAGCCGATGAGGTGGCCGACACAATAAGCATCACAGAGACAGATTTTGAAACAGAAAGCATGTCCGAGCCTGAGGATGGGATGTCAGGAACCTTAACAGGTTCAAGTCGAAGTTTGGGTGGCGAGAATGTTGAAGCAGAGTCGAGTTTCTTTTCAGGAGATCCCCCTCCAGGCTTGACCATAAACTCAGGCTCTATATACTGTGGAAGTGTCTCTCCGGCTTCAAGTGGAAGAACTGCCAGCTCGCACTCGTTTGCTTTTCCCATGTAAATCGTTTTTTATATGCTCGAATGCTAATGCTTTCACCTATGCCAGTCCTTACGCGTTTGTTAATCCTTTTGCTCGATTCTGTGTAGATTGCCCTCCGAATGGGCTGGCAGTCCTGAAAGAATGGCATGCGCTGACCAGGGACAATTTCAAAGGCATCCACGCTGGAGAATGCGTTTTCCATGCTGTAAATTCTGAGTTCTGTTCTGTTTTCTTTGTTGTTATTGTATATTCTTTTCCTCCTCGTCTAGGAGTCACGACGTGCTTCCTTGATCTAAACATTAACTACTTGGAACATCACGATGCCAATAATTGTGTTTCTGTGGAGCACATATGAACTCGTGTGTGGGCTGTTTTTTCATCACATCTTTTGATAAATTCTTCAACGAATACATTTCTTGTGTTCAACTCTCTATAAGCTTATTGCATATTCAAGGAACAATGGTAGAAAGGAGGAAACCGATCATAGATCTTTCGGTGCCTATTGTGCATCACTTAAACTAAATTCAATTTGTTCACAAGCAGCTACGTGGTTGAAAGGCGCGCGCAAATTGAAATGGGACAACCGACTAGGTAAGCATACATCGAAAAGAAAAAAGACAATAGAAATGATAAAAAAATAAAATAAGAATATCATGATAGTATAAATTAGAAAATTAAACACATAAACAAGGAAACACTCATGTTCACAAGATCATAGGTTTTACATGTTGTGTTCAATTTTGTAATTGAGTTATTGTTGTTGGATTTATGGCTATGATAATGATTTATTTATATGATTTGATGATAACATAAATTTTAGATATAGTAAAATACTTTTATGATATCTTTATATCATATTATTAGTACCATAAATAAGGATATATTCATATGCTCGCCCTCCCTCCCTCTTGCAATGACAAGACAAGTTTATAACATTCAAGAAACAAGCATGAAAAAGATTCATGAATCTCAAGAACAAAACACTTGTAGAATTTATGATATTTACTTCTTTGATCAAGATTTTATAATAGGCTTTTGTCAAATAGAACTAGACTTATTTATGACACCTTATAATACCCACATAACCAATACATACCCAAAAGAACCAAAGTAAACAAAAAAAAAATCAAAACACAAAAAGAGACCAAATATGGAAAGTAGCAAAAACAATCTTATTGTTTAGAAATGATAAGGCAGTGGCCAAAACAGTCAAACTATTTTAAGAAACAATCATACTGTTTCTCAAACTAGTCTAGCCTTTTCTCAAAATGGCTAGTCTAATTTTAAAACTTTTTTCAGAAACTCTCGAGGTTCTTACAAAATAGTTTGATCGATTCTTAAAGTTCAACCAATTTTGGAGGTTGAACTTCAAGAGTTCAATCTTGAAGTTAGTTATGAATTCACAAAATCCTTCTAAAAAGCTTAGTTGTTATTCCAATCAACTCTACTAAGAGAGTATATTGTGGAAAGTGTAAGTGCACTTTAAACATTAAGAAAAGTCTCATAGAAATGAAATTGTGAGTGGTTTAAAACCTGTCCTTCAACAAGAATTGGTTAAAGGTTTTCTAATCCTTAGATTGTAAAATGATTAAGGATAACAATTTGGTCCTAAACTTGCACAAGGATTGCGTTTAATCATATACCCGTAAAATGATTAGGTAATAGTTTGGTCTCACCTATTAAGAAGACCGATGGTGATTAGGTAACCACTAGCTATAATGTTATAAAACACGAAGCATTTACCTCTAGGCCACCTTTCTTTGATGACAATGATTATTCTTATTGGAAAGAATGCTAGAAGTACATGGCTTACATTGAAGATAACACATGGAGGAACAAATCGAGTAAAAGAATAAAATATTGACATGTTAATGCATTATTATGAGTGCTTTAAAATGCTTCCAAATGAACCTATAACTAGTATGTTTACTAGAATGATAACTATTATTATTATTATCTATTTTTGGACCTCACAAACAAAAAGTAAAGAAAATAAAAACTACAATATATATATATATATATATATATTGCAAAAAATGAAAAACAATATGTTAGTAAGAAGAAGTACCACAGATCGATAGGAAAAAAATGCATATTTTTCTTATTAAAAGCCCTATTTACAAGAATAATATGAACTCAAATGTGAAATATAAGGTTTGGGCATGCGAAGATTCAATTAGATCTTTAAGATTTATTTTATATATATTTAGGGCTTTAATTACAAGTACAATTGATTGTTTTTAATAATTTAGGCCTTAATTGCAAGAAATTATAATCAGGGATTTAATTTTCAAATTTTAAAGATGATTTGGTTAAATAAGGGTTCAATTGCACAAAAATAAAAGTTTATTGATGAATTAAGTGCCAAATTACATAAATCCAAAACTAAAGACCTAACTGGAAAAGGCATGTGAACATAAGGGTTGGATTTTATTTGAATCATGGACCATATTGAAAAAAATAAAAATTTATTGGTCAATTAAGGGTCAAATTAAACACATTTAGAATCAAGTAACACAATGAAAATGATGATCAACTTACAAGTTAAAATTTTAGTTAATATGGTCAAATTAAAAGAAATTGAAAGTTTAGAGGCAATTAGCGGTGTAATTAGAAAATATTATAAGTACATGGTTTTAATTAATATCCGGAGCAAAATTTACTCAAAACAACCCCTTTAAATCTTGAATTTTAAACCCATACTAAACGATGCCAAAGTGATGTGAAACTTTATATTTAGTGCGATTTCACAGTAAATAATCAGAATATCAATTTGGATTTAATTACAATACCTTTTGATATGTTAACATAGAGTAGTCACAGATTTGTCTTCACCTAACATTTTTTGATTGATACCTTCTCTTTTTTGTCTTACTGTAAGTAGAACACAATCCCCAAAAAAAAAAGAACAAAGAAGAGAAATTGATGTGAAACAAATAAGATAACAAAACCAAGAAGGATATAACCTAATTCCAGAGCCTAGCTTTGATACCAATTGATGCGAACTTCTTGATGACGTGGTGAAGCAACCCCCAATGAAGTTGATACTTTCAAATTGATGCATACACTCTAAATAGCTTTCTTTGTTAACCAAAAGGAATTGAATAACAAAACTTGTATAAGACGTTATGATCTATATCAGAAGGCCATCTTGAGGTCCAATTGATTTGGAATTTTATCTCCACATATAACCATAACTCTCAAATCATTTGGTAAATGTTCAGCACAATCCAACGATTAGATATGGAGATATGCTCAATAAAATATAATAGGTCTATAAAATTTTACATCAAAATCTGAAATTTACCATGTTTTGATCATATGATAAGTTCTCTTATTATGGTAAGGAATGCAAAAACTAAGCTATAAAACACTTAAAAAATACATAACAAAGAGTAAAAAAAAAAAAAGAGTTGTCACTTAACAATATAACAATCACTTTCTTTTAAAAAGTTTTAGAAAATCTCTTACTAGTTAAATCATATTATACTATATATTAAAAGAGATCATGATTCAGTTACTGTAGCTTGTGAGTAAAATCATTGTGGATTACAATAGTGTTGCTTAGTCGGTTTGGTCAGGTGATAGGTTTGCACAATAAAATAATCATTTTATCACTTGAAAAAACAAAAAAACAGGTGATGTCGGGACAGGTGCTACTGTAATTGCATATTTTTGGTTTGGTTTGGTCGAGTTATTGATTTATTGATTTATTCATATTTCTTTGCACAGTAAAACAATCATTCTATTGCTAAAAAAAGACAAAAAAAAGCACTGGTTGGGGGGTGCCATGAGAATTTCATTTTTTTAAATAGCTTAATACAAATTTGCCCCCCAACAAGACAAAATTGAAGAGTTGATGTAAGTTTTGATTTATTGAAATTGATTATATATTATGTATTCATTTCAATCCATATTCTTTTAATTTTGAGTTTGGTTTTAGATCCCTTAATATTATTGGTACAAAAGATTTCATTTTTTCAATTTTATCCTTTAATTAAAATTGATAATATATTTGGTTTTCATTTTGACTCTTATACTTTTAATTTTTTTTAATTCATTTATTTTTTTTATATTTCTTAAATGATCCTTATTTATTTCCACGTTTATATATATATATATATGTGTGTGTTCTTATCTTTTATTGTAATATTTATTATTATATCTTTTGTTAAGATAACATTTTTTTTTGAAAATTTTGTTCTTAAATTTTAGTTTGTGTTGTGATCATTTGAAAATTGATATTTCTATTGTTTTTAAATTGCTCTTTCTTTTGATTTTTTTATTAGTTTTTTATTTAATTTCACGTCAAATAATTTGTGTATCTAATAATTTATTATTATTATTATTTTGTTCTTTTGTTAAAATTATTGAGCTTTTTTTTATTCTTTGATTGAATTGTTTTTCCTATTATCAATGCAATAATGATAATGATAATAATTGTTTTCCTCTTGTTTTCTCTTTTGTTAATTTTTTGATTTTTTTCCTTGGGGTAATTTAATAATTTTTATTTTTTCAGCAATAATATTAATGATATGTTAGATATTAAGGCTTCTATGTTGTTATTTTTATAATAGGACCTGTTCTTTTTATTAGATGACGCTGACATGAAGAACAAAAAGATGAACACAAACACTGAAAACCTAAAAAAATGAAAATAACATAATCATATGACTTTGTTTCGAAGCCTAGCTTTGATACCACCTGATGTGAACCTCATGATCACGCAACCCACAACCAAGAATGAGATTTCATCCCAGAAAGCCGAAATAAGTCTGATACGAGTGTGACACAATGAAAACCTGCCCCAAGACACCAACACTATTGGAATGAGTAGAATGACGCCATGAAGCCAATTAAACTTTGATAAGTTGGATTCAATTCATTCAAGAACTAAAGAATGCAAGAATTACTCTCACACATAAACTGAAAAGTTCAGAATTAAAATTAATCAATGGTCGTCGAAATTAGGTTTACACGAGTTTAAATAGTTTCTTAAAAACTAACCCTAATGGACTTCTTATGTAGAGTTAAAAGAGGTCTAATAAAAACTAACCCAAAATCCTAAATTGAAAAGCCCATGACTGAATCCACGCAAGCCTTGGATTTTAGCTGAAAACAAAGTCTTATTTAAGCTCAAACAAGCCTTGGGCTGTAGCTAATTAACTTAAAGAAAGCTCATAAGATTTATTTATTCTCTTCCATCCAGCCGATCAATCCCATGTTTCCAAGTTCTAGTAGGATTATTTTAGCTCCTTTGTTGTCCTCACTTCATGGCTCAAATAAAGTCGGGCTGGATCCCTCTTATACATAGATACTTCAATGGTCCCTCCAATTATGACTTGGGTGACACCTTAAAAACCACGAATCAAGCCCCTGAACATGTAATAAGTCCTTGTTGGTATTTCTGCTCTGGTTCGCATAACCTTATACTTTAATTTTTTATTTTAATTTCTTTGATTTTTTATATTTCTTCAATAGTCCATATAAATTTATGTACTCTTAGTTTTGAATTTATTTTTTATTATTTGTTCTTTTGTTGAGACAACATTGTTTTCAAGAAATTTGTTCTTAAAATTTATTTTGTGTTTATGATCATTTGAAAATTGATATTTTGTTGCGATGTCACGGTTGCACAAATTAATTACCCTAGCTTAAAACAAATCAAACAAGATAGTATAGAGCAAGCAACAGGCCGATCCCACGGGGACGATTTAGTTAAGATATTCATGCTATATGTAAACTAAGTGAAAATTAGATAAAACTAAAATTTATCAATAAAGCAAACCTTGGTCGCAAATCAACATCCATCTATAGAAATCAGAACTGATCATGGAAACGACACATCATTTTGTATTCTAAATATTTATCTCTTCTTAAAATTGGTCCATTAACGGATCCGCCGTATAACTTACCCTAACAATCAAACAACCATAGTGTCTGCACTAGTAATTTGTGATGCGATTATACTATTTGATAGTTTCATCCATATTTACCTTGTGTTTTGCATATGTTTTGTGTATAAAATACCTTGATATTCTTTTTTTTATATTTTGAAGGTATTTTTAGATAAAAGATGCAAAAAGGAGGTAATTCGAGGTGATTGACAGATTTGACCTTCAATGAGTGTTTTGTGTAGAATAGAAGCTCTAGAGATCAAAATGAAGTGATTCCAGTGACATTCAAAAGTTAACATCCATAAATTTATGAAAAGATAAGGAAAAAGAAATAAAATAAGGAAAATCATGGAAATCGCAGCCTTTAAAGTCTAATCTTGCAATCTTCCGATATCGACCTTTCCTCATTCCAAGTTCAATATCTCGAGCTATAGAA